>CM029547.1:18136412-18320560 GCA_017141385.1 Sogatella furcifera | reverse complement strand
ATCCACTTATTTATACAGTTAAGTGTATTATTCATTGAATTTCTCATCAGCAGAAAGAAATTCACTCCCATACCTGAAATCAATAATCATTACCGTACTGTCTTACATCAATAATTTAATCTAAAGAGTTGATTATCTTGGTAGATTCTCTTCACTCATACTTTAATCAGAAATAATATGGCAGGCTACCTGGTTCTTTTGTAGTCATTATCTCTTGATAATCAGTATTATCTCATATTCAATTTTTTCGTATTGCTGTTTTTTAACGACGTGAC
Organism: Sogatella furcifera; assembly: GCA_017141385.1. Lineage (NCBI taxonomy): Eukaryota > Metazoa > Arthropoda > Insecta > Hemiptera > Delphacidae > Sogatella > Sogatella furcifera. Next base: position 18,320,285 of record CM029547.1, on the reverse strand, counting down.
ATACTACTGGAAATATTGAAAAAGAAAAGTGTTCACATTCCTACTTGCAGTAATAGCTCTTGCAAATTATTGTTTGTCTGGAACAAATTAGGCTAGTGCTTTGTTATGCAACTTTGTTCACCAACTTTGTTCCATTGATTGTGGAAATCTTATCGGCTGCTTATGAATGCAATTTTTCTGCCATAAACAAAATTGTTTTGACAAAAGTCAGCATATTAATTTATTATCTCGCATATAATCATGTTTCAGGATGGTCCATGAATTGTTCAATAATTAATTTGAAAATGTTTCCAAACATATATTTGAAATGGAACTAATCTCTATGTCCTTATGTTCACAGAAGATGAAAAGAATGGACGAAACGCACACACGAAAGGGAAAGAAATATCGGTCATTGAGGTGGCGGAGAAAGAAGCAGAAACAAATCAAAAGTGAGTTCAATATTTCATTCATTTTCTCTCCTATGAAATACACAATACTTACAAGCAAAACTTTAAAACACTCGAAGTAAAATTTATGTGTGCTTAAACGCTGTATAATAGGCTACTTACTGTGTACAAATCTATTTTTAAAAAATTATTACTTCTATGTAATAAAAATATTATTATGGCTTTTTATGGTGAGGACTGAGGAGACCCTCACGATTAGGTTCTACCAGAGAGAGTTCTAGGAGAGTTCTATTATTCTATGGTTCTACCTTGCCAATGTGAACTAGGCCGAATATTGTTCACCCCTCCAAGAACAGTCCACAGTGCTCGTGACTTTGCATGTAATACGAGTTTCAAATTAATATTGAATTAAATTGAAAATAAAAAATGAGCTATCAATAGCCTCTATAGTTATAATTATATTCGAAAGGTATAAATATTCTCACAGTAAATTGAAATTCAAGTATAGTTTGTCCAAGCAAAAAAGACATTCTGGCAATATGCAAAATGACTCCAGCTTGATCAATATTGGCTCAAAAATTATAAATTTGATCTCAATTTGTAGGAAATATTCTGATCTACAATTTGAGACCAAATTAATGATTCTTGAACGAATAATGACTGAGCTGGAGTCATTTTCCCATCTTGCCAGAATGTCAAGCTTCTTTGCTTGTACAAGATCAATGAATTGAAATTCAGACTTTGAAATTTTATGATTTCATTGAAAAATTCACCAATCTCTGGGACAATTTATAATTAAGTTAGTGTGCAGTTTGCAGTTCTCATTGAGCAATTACTAAGTTAGGTAGTTACACACCTACACGGCTGGCAAGTCCCCAACTGGCTCTACCTCTCAGCCTGTTATAATTAATTGATGGCAGCATCTTATCTTGCATACCTGCTTTTGACTCATGACTGTCTGCGGTTTATGGAAATTGAAGCTAATTGGGAGTTGCACTACAAACATGTTGTACATTTGATATCAATGAACGATAGTGGTAATTGATTGGCGTTATTGAGTTGCTCCTTGCAGTAGCCTATAGGATATAAACTGTCGTTCACAAACTTGCAAATTGACGAACAATCTTCATTAAATCTCATGTTAATTTAGAGCTCATTAATGGGGGTTGAGATCATTTCAATGAAGAGCTTGATAGCTGACCTTGTACCTTGATAGCCATAAAGTTAGGCGGTTTCGTCTGCTCCAACAGCTGATGTTGTCAAATAGATTTGTCTTTTAGCTATATCTAGAACATGTTATTGAAATCTGAAGAGGCAATATAGGCTAGATGCTTCACATTAGCTGTTAGTAGGTAACATCACGTGCACAGAGAAAACGTTCACGTAGACAGACGAAAACGCCTAACTTTTTGGCGTCAGCTATACAATACTGCAGATATTTGTTCAAATTTCTAATAACCTTTTAAAGGTATTGTGGAGTAAACTCATTGAATTCGTAACTGATTGACAAAGGTATAAATATACTCATAGGTAATATTATAGCTAGGGTAAGGTGATATTTAGGTATAGCCTAATACTGTGTTACTCATTCAACTGAATTGAAAACGTTTCTGCTCTCAGTCCTTATCACCTATTCCTATTCCTTACTACATGTGATAATAACTTATTGTTAGCAAATATGAGTAGTACAATTAACATGGAAAATTTAGTTTTAGATTTTCCCATAGTCTTCTTTATTTGTCATTGCTCTTTATTATTATTTTAATAACTTCATAAGTTACTATTTTAAATGAACGTTCATTCCAACAACTGAAGATATCAATCGAAACATGAATCTATTCAATTTTCTATTTATTATTTATTCAATTCTCTCCTTATTTTCGATATTTTATCTGAGTTTTGAATTGAATTAAAGCTGACTTTTTTTAGAACTATGTTATTAGCTTATGATTCATGTTAATTTATAATATTATTTAGACATTATTCAATATTATTAGACATTCAAATTTCCAATATTATTTGAAATCCATTACATGTGTGTAATATTTCCTTTTCATCTTCACTGCAGGCATACTCCAACATTGAAATGCTTTCTCAATTTAGGAGCCATTATTATAGTTTGCATATAGAATAAGAATGCATTATAGTTTCATTTCAATTTAGGCGTGTAATTGGTTGAGCTTGAAAAGCTGCTTTATAGTGTTAATATGAATAGTTCTAGTTAGAGAATATGGAGATAAAATAAAACGTTGTAATGAATAGCCTACCTGTTTTCCTCATTTATACCTTGTCATTTTAATCGCTGCAGCACAATGTTTACTAATAATTTTTATTTACATTACACGCTTATTATTATTTCCAAATATGCAACTAAAACAAGTAGTAGGCTTGTTAACTCTAACCATATAAATAATTACAGTCAGAGTTTTATTTATGATGTGTCAAATTTATTATCTCTCTTACTCTTCTTACGCCACTTATTCTTGGAAATTTTCAATGTTTTTTTATTAGGACTATTCAATGCATATTCTATTAGAATCCAGAATCACGATCAATGTGGGATGAATTTTAACTTATCAACACTATGATAATTCTTAATTGATAAATCATGATTTTTTTTTTCTTGTGAGTTGAAATTTGTGAGCATAGTGAAAGTGGACATTGTGAATAGACATATAACCTACATCTTAAACCTTCAGCATCACTCATTCATCCTTTGCTTAAAATACTTGGAAACCAAATCGCAATTGTAAAGAAAGAATAAAGAATCAATTCATCAATTGTAATTATATGGTAGTGGTATATCTTGTTTATATGCGATTTTTGCGAACTCAATCACATGCGAAAAAACTATAATTGATAGCCTACTGAGCGCATATAGGCTAGTTCTAAAGATTATGTTTATCTTTTATTTATCTCATAACTTTTTACAATGTAGGTATCGAAGAATGCTTGTAATTCCTGGATAAGCTGAAAGTTTTGTTTCTAGTTATAGCTTTAGTGACTATAGAAGACTCTTCTATAGTCACTGTAGTTATAGCCGAAGTGAATGACCGATGGCCATTGGAACCGATTTAATGAGCTATTGCACGGAGACAGACATTTCCAGTTTTTTTCCCAAAAACCCGCATATAAATGATCTTTTGTGATGGCTTCTGCGAAATTGGCTTGCTGGTCCTATTATCAATATCATTGAATTATAGGATCACGTGCTTTCTACATTGAAAATGAGCGAATAGTTGCCCTAAAACGGAAACGGAACTGAACAATTGTCTCATCTGTGTACAGTTGAATTTGAAAGTAACTTTGATATATTTTTGATAATAAGCAACAATACTATTTTTACATTTCTTTTAGATCTAATAATTGTGCTATGTTATTCAATATAATGCAGTTGGGTACAGTAATCCATGAGTTTTATTCCCTCAAATCCTGATTTCAAATCCTTTATTAGCTTACATAAAAAATTAAAATTGGTATCCAATTCTTTCCTGAAGATACTGAATGAGCTAAATATGAGCCTGATACTGAATATTAAAAATTCTAAATATTATATTTAGGCTACACATCACGTCTACTATACACTATGGGCCTAATGTATACTACAGTCCTTTCAAAATTCCTACCAGAAGTAGGCTACATGGAGGACCTCATATCATTAGCAAAAGAAAATTGATAGTTTTTCTGAAATAAATAGCAATAATTATATTAATTGATTATTGGGGTGAGGGTGAGGGAATAGGAACTCAGGGCAAATTGGGTTAGGATAAATTGTCTTCTGAAATAGATAGCAATCTAACCCCATTGATTTGCTTATTAATAAGTTATTGGATTAGTACTGGGGATTGATAAGTTATGGGGAAAGCTACTGAATTTTTCGGCAACAAATATTCCAAGAAAAACACACTATAGGCTTCCACATAATATGCACGTCTTTCAATAAAATTAATATGATTATACAATTTTGAATGATGTATTTGGACTATTCTACTTTTATAAATAATGTTACTTTCGAATTTTTCACAAACTCTTCTCTTTTTTCCTTTTACTTCGATTTTTTTTAAATAAAAATAAGAAATTTTTTATTCAAATTTCCCGTTTTGTTTCTTTTAATTGGTTCTCTTCGAATTTCTTATTATCTATTCAATTTATGTACCGTATTTTATTGCATTGGACTGTTTTATTCTATGTAACTTATACGTACATAGCAAGGTATGTTTCACAGTCTTCATAGAATTTCAATATTAATTGCTTCAAAATTGTTTCAAAACTACTCAATTTTGCCAACTTCTTGCTTTTTCATCAAGTATTTCTTATAAAGCTGTGTATTCATAACTCAAAACTGTTCCCTATTACTTACTTGCTCATTAACCTCTTTCACCTTTGAATTTATTACTTCACTATTCAAGTTATTTGTATTATATTGTTTTTTTTTCTATAATTACATTAATTATTCCATTGTTATTGTAAAGGAGACATATTTGGGGAATCCTGTTATATTCATTGTCGATAAGATCAATTTTCAAATTAACTAATGTATGTTTGTCAGGGAAACATGGTCGATGAAGGTGATTGGACGGCAGTGCAGTTGCGGCAACAGCTTTGTGCTGGAGTGGATCGGCTACGGATTGATGCTGCTGCTGGCCTGGGCGCTCCTCTACTCGACCCTGCACGACGAGGTGGCCCCCCCGCACGGCGACCTCTTCAAGATCATCGGCCTCATCCTGGTCGCCTACCTGGCCGGTCATGTGGCCGCCTTCGCCCACCTGCCCCCCCTTCTCGGCATGCTCGTCACCGGCATCCTCCTCAAGTCGCTTGGACTTTTCAACATATCTGGCGTCTATGTGCAGATTGTCGTCACCTTGAGGTTAGTGCCGTTGCTCTTTTTATAAGGGAGTCAAGTCGATTCGGAGTAGAAGCGTAGATACATTCCACGATGAATTGAATAAGATTCCAAGATATATTTGTCAATTTTTCTCTCTTAGACATATATAGACAGTCCTTTGGGAGATTGACTGTCGTTAGTAGAGATAGTCAGTCGTTTCCCATCTATGATGCATTACTCTCTAACTGATTAACTGCATGTTATTCAGAGGTGTTCTGCGCCGCCAATTGGTTGCGGAGACTGGTTTATGTTTGAGAAGATCAACGTGCTAACCACACGTTACCTCTTTCCTAGTTGATGATTACTTGCTTACTGTATGGTCTTTCCGGCCTGGAGGAAATTCTGGCCTGGTGGGTGGTGAGGCGGACCCGGCTCGGTCAGTGTTGGTTCGGGGACTGTGAGTTCTGATTGAGAATTTATGGCTTTTGGACCGGAATTGGCCGGGCTGGAATCGTCTTCCCGTCTTGCCGAGATGCCTTCTTTGCTTGGACGGATTGTATAGTAAAGTGAATATGAAACTGGAAACCAGCTGGTAGGTCTAGGCCCTTCTTGGGCTATTGAACCATTGACAAACAAAGAAACTGCATCTCTAGATTCTAAAAACTTTGTGAGTAACATTTCTCTGAGTTCATGATGAATCCACCAAACATCATAGTCAGCTGTATGTCTATACCTAGGCCCTACATGGGCTGTTGAGCAATAGAGACATACATACATTTACAGTATACTATTTCTACCTAATATTGGGATTAGATACCAGGTTAAAGGAGATTTAATCACCAGGGGAATAATTTGAATATCCATGAGAGATTGTCCTTTAAAAAAATTTGAAATGATATAACTGAAAAAGAGAACAATAAAAGGAAGAAGATATATTATTGCACTTGTGAATTCTGAATGTGACCTATTTCCTATTATAAGCATGATAATAATACGGTACCTAGAAACAAATCAAACTTGATTGCTGACCTGGTATGCTTCTCATAGCACTCCTATTAGTAGTGTAATCAAACTTAAAATTGTCCCACACTGGCTACTGTGCTTTTACTGCTCTTTGCTCTTACCTTTTGAAATGATTCAATAAAGAACCGCAGCATGTGCTGGGCGCTGGACAGAAGGTCATTAGGTAATTGATTTTGAAACTGGAGCTCTGAACTGGGAAACTCTCTTTAAGACAAGCCGCACCATGCTCTCTAGATATTTCCAGATTGAAATTCAGTCCTTAGTTTGCACCCGACGGTCCACAAATGTTGGTAAGATTCAGTTGCTGGGATAAATCTCTAGCGGATAATTTTTATTTGATAGTATAGGAGAATTCTATTTCTCACTATAAATAACATAACATTTTATGTTACAACTTTATATTTATTTCAACCTTATTCATAGGAGATTTCTATTTCTCACTAGAAATAACATAACATTTTATGTTACAACTTTATATTTATTTCAACCTTTCACATCGAGTTTATTCTAAAAACTAACTTGTTATTTATATTATTCAAAAGTTGTTTATTACACATGTTATTATCAATCCATATGTAATGATTGATCAACTGATATAACCATCCTACATCTCGGCCATCCTGAAAACAGAGGCTTGGCCTCAAGCCGGGTAACAAAAAACTCAACAAAAATAATTAACAAATAACTGATCGTCCCCCGACACGATCCACATCGTCAGTCAGATGCATGTCCATTAGATTTGAACACCCATACGCACTGGGAACAAGTATATGTTTTCTTCTCCCTTTTCTCCTTCCCATCCTCCTCCTTCTTCTCCACTCATCCGCATCGTTTTTTACTTCCCCTTGCTCCTCAGTGAACGAAAACGGTTTTCCCCTTCTGTCAATCCTATGCAAATCCGCCATATGCCTGTGATACTGTTTGGGCGTGCCGTAGGCTCTGTAGATTTTGGCTTTTGCACACTCGGGACACACAAGGACTTCGTCGTCTGTCTGCTTGTCTAGAGGCCTTTGGAATTCTTCTGGCAGTACAAAATCGGACTCCAAAGCAGCTGATTCATCGTCACTGACCTTTTCCTCCAGCTCCGAGCTTTCAGGTGGCAGTTTTTCTGGTACATAGTTTCCAACACATTCTTCAGATTTTCCACGCGGACTACAATGTTTGATATGATCAAGACTTGGTTGTGAATTCTGTATTACCTTTATTTGAAATATTCGAAAAATTTGTGGCTTTTTTATAAAATAAACTTCTTCTTCAATTTTCAAGTCTGCTTGAGAAATTATATCTTCGCCTACAACAACACTATACTCCAATAGATAGTCAGGAACAACAAAAACATTTGATAAGTAACTGGCGCTGTCAATAACGATTGATAACTGAAGGCATCCTAGAACTTTTTCACTTTTCCCACCAAATCCTCTTAGCACAACGTCAGATTTTGAAATTGAGTGAATTGATATTCCTAGGCGAGAAACAGCCTCCTCTCGTATTAAAGTTACTTCACTCCCTGTATCTATAGTAGATATGAACTTTATTTCGTTTACCAAAACCTCCTTTTCCATACGATCCCTATTCACACGTCTGTTGGTCTCAATCATACACTCATCCTCATTCTTTGATTTATCTAGATAGTTAGTAACACGTACCGTTTTGACATCTTTCGTTGTACTTTCTTTGATTGTACAATTATTTGCTGTGTGACCGTGACCGTGACATCTAAAGCATTTAATAACGCTTTTGTTTCGTTTACAGTCTGGGGATTTATGCCCAAATTCATTACAGGTAAAACACTTGACTTTATTAAAACTGATATTTTTTTCTAGAATCGTCTGAGTGCTTCACAAAAATTTTCTTGTCTGGGTTGTTGTTAAATTTATCTTTTTTTGTATCCTTCTTCAGGTGACGTCTGGCAGCTTCGTATTCGTCTAGTTTGTTTACAAACTCATCAACTTTCTTGAGTTTTGGGAGATCATCAATGAAATGTTCTTTTAACTCTGATGGTAATCTTCTTCTCACTTGATCGACCACCATGAGCTCTTTGAGGTCCTCGTAATTTAATACCTCCAATCCTTGAATCCACTCATTCAACAAATCATTCAAATTCAAAGCATAATCTCTCCACGTAGCTGATTCTTCTTTCCGGAGTGAGCAAAATTTTTGTCGAAACTGCTCTGGGCTCAGTTTGAATCTTTTTAATAACATCATCTTGATGTGGTCGTAATCATCGGCTAAATCATCAGTTTCTCGGGTGATTAGATTTCCAATTTCTAGAGGTAGTAACCCAAGTAGATACGAAACCCATTTTTCTTTAGGTACATTCACTCTACTGATTTGTTTCTCAAACGTTGATAGGTACACGCTAATATCAACACTTGAATCGTAACGTATCATCAGTTTCATCAGGTCTCTCCTTTCGTCATTTTGAAAGACATTATTGTTACTATTAATTTTGGTTTCAATTTCCAGTTTCTTCAACTCAAACTCTCTCTCTCTTTCCTTTTCTAATCTTTCATACTCTCTTTCCTTTTCTAATCTTTCATACTCTCTTTCCTTTTCTAATCTTTCATACTCCCTTTCCTTTTCTAATCTTTCATACTCTCTTTCATTTTCCAATCTTTCTAATATCCCTTTGATACACTCTTCATCGTAATCTGGAGATTTAAGAATCAGTTTAGTCAACTGTATGACTCTCGGATTTGATGGAACATCTATTCCTAGTTCCTCTACTACCGATATCAGATCCGCCTTATTGCCCTTCGATAAGTAACTCATTTTATCTACTTACCGAGCTGTTTTTCACTAAACAAATATCCCATCACTTTTTGCAAAACTTCAAATCTTCAACACTGGCAATAAATTCTTCTATTGAATTATATTCCTTCATTAAATCCTTTTGATCTTCTTGTTCGGACGAGCCCCCAATTTATAGGAGAATTCTATTTCTCACTATAAATAACATAACATTTTATGTTACAACTTTATATTTATTTCAACCTTATTTATAGGAGATTTCTATTTCTCACTATAAATAACATAACATTTTATGTTACAACTTTATATTCATTTCATCCTTTCACATCGAGTTTATTCTAAAAACTAACTTGTTATTTATATTATTCAAAAGTTGTTTATTACACATGTTATTATCAATCCATATGTAATGATTGATCAACTAATATAACCATCCTACAATAGGTTGAAAGAGATATGCAGCAATGCAGCTGAATCTTTATCTTCGAATAGTGATGTAAAATTCCGGGAATTTAAGATCGGGGAAATATTCGCAGGGAATTTCAGGGAAATATTCCCAAAAATCATCAATTCCTGGGAATTTTTGGGAATTTATGATTTTTCTACATCTAAAATTACTTAAAAATACGTTTTATGCTGCACATAGTTTCAAACACCTGTTCTCCTACATATTTATGTAAAATATATAAGAATGAATAACTTGAAAACTGTAATCAGTTGAAATAAAACAGTAATTAAAGTTCATATGCTGATTATTTTCATGGAACGTGTAAGGAGGAATGAGTAAGAACAATAAGAACAATGTAATTTTTATCAATCTCTTGGAGCAGATAGCGCCGTTATTTATGAACAGGATTTCACGTTCTTTATGTCATTGGAAATGGAATTCAATTCTCCAGGGCCTGGACATTTTACTTTTTTATTTCAAGTTTATGTCGATAATTAGAGTTCAATACTTTTATCAATTATAGTTAATTAATTATACAATAATTAATTTAATGTTTTATTTCAATAATTAGAGTTCAATACTTTTATTAATTATTAAAATTAACTTAGAATAAAAAATGTGAAAGGTCCAGCCCCTGGAGAATTGAATTTTCTTTCCAATGACAGAAAGAACGTGAAATTCGGTTCATAAATAACGGGCTATCTAATCCAAGAGATTGATAAAAATTACATTGTTCTTATGGGACATAATTTCGCCGTTCAGTACTTGGCCGTCCTCTACCATCCACACTTAAGTTTAATTGAATATTAAAAAGAAAATAATTCCACAGCTCACAAACTTCCAAGATTCACTAAGGCTTACTTGACTTGTAATAATATAATACAATATATATCTTTGCCTAATACAATATTTTTGGCCACAGAAGTTATTTATTTTGCATCAGATAATACAGGACAAAACAAAAAGAAACCATTCCATTGAATATTGAATTTCTCTCTATGTCATTTCCAAAGTCATAATTCTATTATTATGTAGCCTATCTAAATTACATTAATGTGTGAGCGTTTTTTACTTGCTAATAACATGTAACACCAATTTAGCTAACATTATTAATTTTGAAAATTGAAATTAAGTTGTTATTTCACACTAATCACATTTCTTTGTCTCAAAAGTCTTTCTTCTCTGGGGTAGGAAAAGAGAGAAAGTGAGTGTCTGAGAGAGAGCAAGTTGGGTTCTGTTTGCGCGTGAACGTGGAGTATTGGGCACGGTCAGGGAACGTATGGTTACCGGTAGATTGACTCAAAATCTCGAGCGGTAGATTGTTCCACGTCCATTGGGAGCATTTTCACAGTAAATGTACCAAGCGGTTAGTACAGTTAGTACCAAAAGCGGTTACTTGTACCGGGCTCTCATTGGTCGAAAGACTATTGCGTCTGCTTGCTCATCTGCGCATGCGCTAGATCGGTCGGCTGCATCCATAATACATTGGTTATTCTGCATAAACTTCTTTTTAAAAAATACTTTCTTCTATAACTTGAGAGTTTATAATAAATGCTTTTATGTGAGGAATCAATACACCAGCATAACACATTAATGAGAATCAATTTCAAAGTGCCCGCCATCAGCTATGAACCAAAGATGTACCGCGTTCAATGGGAACATGGTACATTGTACATTTGGTAGATTATTCCATGTCACAAGTTACCGTAAACCGGTGACTTATTCCATGTTCCCTGAACCTGGAAGTGCTCAATTATCCAGCCAATACCCAAAGTCACCAACCCAGCTGTGCCTAGAGATTTCAGGCCTATCCACATCCTCTGCTCCATTTCCAAAGCTCTAGAGAGGATTGTTCACAAACAGATTACTTGCTACCTAAACTCCTTTAATTTCTTCTGTGAAAATCAATCTGGCTTCCGCCCATCTCACAGTACCACCACTGCACTCTTAAAAATCACGGATGATATCAGAAATGCAATTGATCACCAGCTCCTGACACTCTTGGTGTCATTTGATTACACAAAGGCTTTTGATAACGTTTCACATTCCATTCTTCTAAATAAATTGTCAATACAGTGTAATTGTTCTCTGTCATGTGTGATGTGGTTCCAATCCTATCTTGTTGGCAGGTATCAGGCGGTAAGAGGGACTGATGGTGCGCTTTCTGACTGGGCACCTGTGGTTGCAGGTGTTCCTCAGGGTTCTGTACTGGGTCCTCTCTTGTTTTCTATATACGTGAATAATGTATCTTCGATTGGGTTGCATTCTTCATATCATCTTTATGCAGATGATCTCCTATTTTATATTAAATTCTCTCCTGATGACGCTGAAGATGCTGTCTCAAGATTGAACCTGGATATTTGTAAGCTCCTCCAGTGGTCTAAGGCTCATTGCTTGACTCTCAACTCTGCCAAATGTAAAAGCTTTATTATTGGTAATCATAGATTAGCTGGCCTAGTTGATATGAATGTAATTCCAAGAGTAAAGCTTGAGGATGAGGAATTACCTTTCTCTGATTCTATCAAGATTCTTGGAATCCACTTTGATTGTAGATTGAGTTGGGCCCTTCAGGTTAAAACAGTAACAAATAGGGTTTTTGCAGCAATGCACCAATTGAAAAGGCTTAGACGATTTCTCCCAGTTTCCATAAGAATTACACTTGTGCGTGCTCTGATATTGCCAGTTTTTGATTACTGCTCTATTGTTTATAATGACTTGCCCGAAACTCTTAATTTGAAATTACAAAGAGCCCTTAATTACTCAGTTCGTTTTATTTTTGATGCCAACAGATACGATCACATTACTCCTTTTTACAGTCGTTTACGTTGGTTGAAATTGAGGCAACGGAGGGAGTTTTTCATCCTTTCAATCACATATCTCTCAATTGTAAAACATTCTGGCCCTGACTACTTGATAAATAGCTTCACCCTTCTCACTGATGTTCACTCCAGAGCCACTCGATCCCACCGATTCACTCTGCAGATACCCCTTCATAGAACTGCAACTTTCAATAAGTCTTTTCTAGTTGTGGCTTCGCGATTGTGGAACTTACTGCCATTTTATATAGTTTCAACTCCTTCTATCAACTCTTTCAAGTACCGCCTATACTTGCACCTACTAGGGGAATTACCATAGTAAAATTACAGGGAAATATGCATGCATGAGTAACTGTCTTAAATCACCATCAACTCTTCTTTAGCTCTGTTTCTTTCTACTCTAATTTATTTGTATATCTTTCTTATCGATATTTTATTTTTAGTTTTCTTCTCAACTCATCAATATCATTATTTGATTTAATACATATTGTATATTTCATTATTATTATTATTATTATTATTATTATTATTATTATTATTTTATTTTTATTATTACTTCTCTTGTATTTATTGTCTTCGCGATTTCTACATTATTCTTATTTTTAGTTCAACTTTAGATATAATATTATCTTTGAACTTGCACTGCTCTTATTATTTAATTATTTCTGTTGTTTCAATGGGCTTAAGCCTGGAAACAGTTGTCTTTGTGAAGAAATAAATAAAATAAATAAATAAAATAAACCTGCCCATTGTTTGTCAGTACACCAAAGTGAGCAAAAATTGACATTACAAGGATGATTTACAGCTTATAATGTGAAAAGTGACTGAGATTGATGAATTCCAATCATTTGGAAGCACTTAATAACGTGAAAAGTGACTCAGATTGATCAATTTAATTATTTTGAAGCAATTTTAAAAATTCCCAAAGTTTCTTGGCCAGGGAAATATTCCCAAATTATAAGTTCCTTCCCACTGGGAATATTCCTGATCCACATCACTATCTTCGACCCACAGAAGTTGATAGTATGCAAAATCTGGCAAAAATCTGATGATTCTTTGTCAAAAAAATATTTTCGTATTCATTCTTATATGAAACTGTCTTATAGAAAATGAATCAACTCATAATAATCTCATCTATCTTAATACAGTCACATATCCCAAGATTATAGTTTTTCTTTGACAATAATAACTATCTGGTTTACTGCTGACAACTGTTAATATCATGTTTTCCCCCATGGGGGGAAATGCCCGTTTTATTGCAATACAACGAGAATTCTGTATTGGCATTGTTTATACTTTCCACTCAAAATCATGTGAATTGAATAACATTGTCAGGTACTATTAATTTTTTTCTGTAATGAATGTAATTAAAACATTATTCATACACAACGTATTTCCTCAATATCAATTAAAATATTTAAAAAAAATTTCGAGGAATCAAAATGTGGTTTATTACAGCAAATAATATTTAAAGATATGTGCAATTTTTAAAATCAGTCAGAGACTGACTACGTTCAATTTTTTCATGTATAATTTCCACGTACTTCTCATTTTTTTATAAAAATGACTACATTCATATTATAATAATACAGTCACATATTGTCATACACTGATTCTAATTTTTATGACGCGAATAGTCTACTTTCTTAGTTTATGTAGGAAAATTTGTAATGTTAGATGTACCTCACTGCAAGTAGAATAGATTAGAAAAGAAAAAGTCTGCATCCATCGGATGTAAGAAATACATCAGAACAGTGTCAATAAATTACAATAGGCTATTGATCCAAGTTCTCACTGATGCAAGTAAAATTATTAGTATTGATGCTTGCTAGTATCTATCTACCTATCTAGCATCATTATCCTTCATTTGTTCACACTTGTCTAACACAAAACTCTTATGATAATCGAAAAGAAAAATATGTTCATATCGGAATGAGAAACAGGCCCTTACAATTTCTTTCCCAATTCTCATTTAAAATATAAGTTACTCCAAATTAATAGGTTAAGTATGAAATGAAATGAAATGAAAATATTCTTTATTAGGCGGAGTAGGAAGTCCTTTCTACCACTCAACCTTGTGTCATCAGCACTTGAACTGGTGGATACTTTTGTCAACTAAATAATTTATTATAAGGTTTGAATTTCAATTTTCAAAATGGAAAAATAATTGATAAATACAGTATACTATAATATTAAGTTGAATACAATACTTGGAAAATGTTGAATTAAATCTAAATAATTAATCATTTGATTGCAGAGAGGTGGCATTGAGTGTGATCCTGATAAAAGCCGGCCTGGGCCTGGACGCGGGTGCCCTGCTCAAGCTGAGCTTCGTGGTGATCAGGTTGGCACTGATACCCTGCGTGGCCGAGGCGTTCGCCGCCGCCTTCATATCGCACTACCTCCTCGGCTATCCCTGGATTTGGGGCCTGTGTCTGGGGTCAGTTTCATCTATTTCCATCGCAAATTTAGCTAATTTTTACTTTTGTCCCATTTGTTTATCAAAAAGATAATTTCTCTACAATTAACGAATTTTATTGAAACAAAATCTTTTATATCTATAAAAGCGAAATGGCACTGACTGATTCATTCATTCATTATTATAATATTAGAAAAATATTGGTCTAGCTCCTGAATCAATTAAAAAAAATGTTGCATTGTTAACAAATTTATTGAAGAAAAGTCTATTAAGATAGTTTGTAATAAGTATTCTTGCTCATTCTTATTTTTCATAGATAAATTTCATAATTAATATCTCTCATTTAAGTTATTTTGAAAAGTTTCAAGTTATATTGTTTCATTCATTTTGTTATATTATTTGTATTGTCTTTTCTCCTCTTTGAAATGCCATAAAAATTTATAGTGAACTCATCTTATCATTTTGTGACTATTTGTTTTGTGATTGGGCACCCGCCGAAAAACCTACGTGTTTGGCAGGACCCTCAATTGTTTTTGAAATTGTAAATAAAAATGTGATTAGAGAAAAATCTATTCAGAAAAAATATGAGCACAATTGAACAATTATACAGTGTATTCTCTTTTTTAACTATATCAATTTATTGACAATCTTTATCAATCGTATTAAGTGCTGAACAATTAGAGTCAATAGAAAAATGGTAAAATTAAAATTATTGATCAAAGAGAGTTGATTCACTTCACTACGAATCAATATATTTTGTGGTATGTAATGAATGGTGTTAGGTAGAACAGTAGTGAATAGTAGATTAAAAATTGTGTATTCTGATATCAATTTTCTACATCATTGTCGTATTGTATTGAATTTATTAGTTTTTTTTAAATTTCATTATTCACACACGAACTGTTCATTAAGTCAAATCTGTGAGGGATATCAGCAAGAATAATATTAGTTTCATGGAGACTGCTTGAATTATATTATCTTAGATTTGAAAATTCTGATGATTAATTTCAGAAATTATAGTAAATTTTAATTTCAATTCTCAATTTCAATTTATTCAAGTAAGTTATCACACAAATTATAACACATACAATTATTTTGAATGAATATAGAACCCACATAGACTTAATTGTCTGTGTGTGGGAGCAGTGCTTATTAAGGTTATTTGTTTTACGTAATGTATAGGCTATAGGCTAATAGGATACACATTGTAATGATAAATAAAACATATTGTTATGGAATCCGACAGTGTCTGATGACCTTGGAACTGTGGCGCCAAGTGATGGGCAGACGGGGATGGGAGGCTTTGTGTCAACAAGTGGTTGAGGTGAGGAGTTGTTGTGGTGAAGGAGTTCTTCAGTCGTTTTGACATACCATTGGAGTTACATTCAGACCAAGGAAGAAACTTTGAATCTGCTGTATTTTCTCGGATGTGTGAAGTGTTGGGAATCAACAAGACCAGGACAACACCACTGCACCCCCAATCAGATGGAATGGTTGAGCAAATGAACAGGACTATGGGAAAATACCTATCAAAGGTGGTATCCGGACATCAACGGGACTGGGACCAACACCTGCATTTCTTCCTGATGGCATACCGAAGCGCAGTTAATGAGACTACAAGGATGACTCCAGCAAGAATAGTGTTTGGGCGAGATATACGACTACCCTGTGACTTGGAGTGTGGATGCAAACCTGGGGAGGACTTGGAACAAGAAGACTACACCAGCAAGCTCCGGAAGCAGATGGATGAGATTCATGCAACCGTCCGTACAAACATCCAGGTCACCAGTGACATGATGAAACAGCGCTATGACATTAAGGCCAACCATGGAGGATACCAGGCTGGTGACATAGTATGGTTGTACAATCCTCAACAACGTCGTGGATACTCTCCCAAGTTGCAAACCTCCTGGGATGGACCTTATGAGGTGGTCACAAGGATCAACGATGTGGTCTACAGGATCAAGAAACCAAGAGGTACTCCACGTATTGTTCATTTCAACCAACTGGTGCCTTATCATGGAGACAATGCTGCAAGGGGAGTTCAAGAGGTGAAGGCTCTTCATCCTGCCATCTCTGATTTTGAAAGATTCATGGCCAACCTAGGGATGTCACTAGAAGAAGGAAATGTCGCCATCAGTCACCAGGACTTATTCACCCTACCAAAGAGCTATGCCTTGGCACATTGCATCGCTAGGAATGTGGGAGCTTCAAGAGGAATTGCTACAGTATTCAGGACAAAGTTTGGAAGATTGGATGAATTGAATCTCCAGAATCTGGCTGTGGGGAAAGCACTTCATCTTCAGGATCAGAATCAACATCTGTTCTATTTGGTGACAAAAGACCAACCCCAGCAGGAGTCAACATATCAGGCTTTGTGGCAAAGTCTGATGCATCTACGAACTCACCTTCAATTCCTGGGAGTGAAGCAGCTTGGAATCCCAAGACTGGGCTGTGGCTATGACGGATTGGACTGGAATATTGTGAGACCAATGATTGGAAGAATTTTCAAGGACACTGGAATCAACGTCACCTGTTGTGTCTTCAACCCATGGGCGGTTACACAAGTCAATCCATTGGTGCCGGCTTCTACTGTTTGCACTTCCAGGATGGATCTGGACTGTTCTGGGACAGAACAGTTTTAAGGAGGGGGCAGTGTTATGGAATCCGACAGTGTCTGATGACCTTGGAACTGTGGCGCCAAGTGATGGGCAGACGGGGATGGGAGGCTTTGTGTCAACAAGTGGTTGCATTGTTTTGTAAACAAACAACACTGTCTGGAAGTCTCTGGAAGTAATTACGGGCCCACCAGCATTTACTAGAACTCTCTATTCATTTCTAGCACTCTCTAGCAATTTCATACCCTTTTATAAAGAGACAGGAATGTTTGCAGAGAGTCAGTTCCTATTCAAGCTAGAGTCAGTTCCTATTGTGTGACAGACCAGCCGTTGTAAATAGACACTCAATAGTTATATTCATTCTGTTTACTAGTTGGTTCATATTTCTTCTTAGTGATAAAGACTGTTCTCATTTCTTAATTCAGTGCAGTGTTAATCTTAGTAGAATTTGTATTGTGAAACGTTATAAACTCTTGTGCTATCTTCTGTTCCGTTATAGTTTATCTTTTTCTAGTGTGTTATAGTAGTGTAATTAATAAAGTTAATCAGTATAAATTGCCTGAAGTCTTTTATTATAGTGGAAACCCGTAACACTATTACAGGTTCAATAGTAAATGTTCAGTAAATTATTTTCTATAACAAACTTATAATTATAATAATTCTAAGAAGTAGGAGAAAGAAAATATACATTCAAAGATAGATAGATAGATAGATATCTGTCCAAAAAGTAGGTGTAAATTTTCATCTATTCCCAGAACAAGCCGGCCTCGCTTTTTCATTTATTTTTCCAAAAAAATAATTATAAAAATTTATAAATATATTATTATAAATCAAATATAAATTATTGAAGCATTAATTATATTTTGATGTTTCAATGCGTTAATTTAATATTCAGTTGTATTGAAATAATTGATAGAATATCAGGCTTCCCTATCAATAGTTATTTTTGCATCGAACTTCTATAAATAGGTAACAAGATCTTGTAAAATGTATCCAAGTAGAATAATGAAATTGCATTGTAATTTTTATTAAACCTCACGATAACTGGTCAATTGTTCATATTTTTCCAATACCATTTAAAGTAATTCAATTCTGTTATGATTCTCAAATTTGTTTGAATCTTGTCATTTTCATCTTATTTGTAATATCTTCTAGACGTTTTCCAAACCATTACATCATTATTTCTATTTATTATTTGATTGACTTACTTTACTCCAATATTGCAGGTTCATGTTGAGCGCAGTCTCCCCCGCCGTGGTCGTACCAACATTGTTGAGTTTGAAAGAGCGTGGGTTTGGAGAAGCAAAAGGAATCTCGACATTGGTGATAGCAGCATCGAGTATCGACGACATTGCTGCTATATCGATCTTTGGAATTTGTCTCGGCATGCTTTTCTCAGAAGGTATTTCTCATTTATTTCAAACAAACTGTAATGCAAAATAATTCTACAAATAGATACTTTCAAAATTAAAATTCACACTTGGGCTATTTTAATTGATAGATGGCAATAGAAACCAAATACCCTCTTTAAAAAATATTATATACATTAATAATATATTTCTCAAGTTTTTTTGATTTAGATAGGGTTTTCAAATATAATATTGGTGTTAATAGAGTCATAGAAACTTTGATTGTCTCATGTTGCGTCAATTCATATGTACGTCAATACTACTCTAAAAGTTGAAATTATTCACAATAATATTTTCAGCGCGTTGCACATTCAATGCATATAGTTGATGATAATGGCCAAGCTATTCTTCAGGTAAAAAAATTTAATTAATATGAAGATCACAATTATTCCTGTGAATAATTATTTTGTAACTCAGTTTAAATTAATTAAGTTTTTGATATTCAAGATTACTTAATTATTATTGATTTTTAGTTCTGTGCAGAAATAAGTATCGAGATATTGTGAAATAATAATGACTTTTTGTTACAGGTGATGTTGCTCAGCAACTGATCCATGGACCTATTGAGATTCTAATAGGTGCCAGCTCTGGAATAGCATGGGGAATGCTAGCCGCTTACTTCCCTCACAGACTTGATGTGAGTAAGAATAAATTCATCAGCTTCACAAGGCAATATCATTGATTACAGAAAAGAAATTTGTAACTTTCCTTCAATAAATCACTTCCATCTTGAAGCTTTATGGTACTTATGGTACTGATGATGATGATGCCTTGAGCATTGAAACTTAAATATGGTATTTTAAATAAACTTTGTGGATCTGACAACCTTTGTTATCACTTACCTAAATTATGGATAAGTTCCACAACATCTCTGATAAACTGTAAACTTTATGGTACTCACGGCGGTGACAGCCTCGTAATCTATTTTTTCAACAATTTTCCAACACTCATATTATAATATCTATGACATTGTAATTGATAAGAAAAAGCAAAATTTTATGTCTAAAATATTATCATATCTTCTCATCTATTATTAGTTCATACATACTGTATAATTATACAATCATAAATAATTATAAACAAGTACCTATTAAATAATTTAAAAATACAGTGTATGCAGTAGGTACAAGAGAGACAATTTCTATTCTTCAAACAAAGGATGATTCAAGAAGTGAAATCGATGCCTATTGAAATTATTAATCTTTACGCTGATTACATTTACACTATAAATGTGATAAACATGTCTAGTATGTGTCCATTTTTTCTGAACTTTATGACTCCTATACTTTCACAAAACATGTAATAGGATCAGATTGATTACAATATCATTGTATAATAATATTTTAAAATAACAGTTAATTATTGATTTTTGTGAACAGAATCTGGTGGTATTCAAGAGGAGTGTGATGGTTGGAGGAGGTGGACTGGTGGCTGTGCTGGGCAGCCACCTGATTGGCTACGCGGGAGCTGGACCTCTGGCCTGCATCACAGCCTCATTCACTGCCAGCTTATGCTGGAAACTGCAGGGATGGTCGAGTAGCCATGTCAGTAACACTTAAACTTCCTTTTTTATTGTTATGCATTTGGCCTACAGTCTGGTCGAGCAAAGAAGACACTCTGGCAAGATTGGAAACTCCAGCTTGGTCAATATTGATAAAAAAATCATAAATTTTGTTCGAAATTGTAGAGCAGAATGCTCTCTACAATTTGAGACCAAACTTATAAATTTTGAACAATTATTGACCGACCTGGAGTAATTTTTCCACATGTGCTCGACCAGACTTTATCTTTGAACAATATACATAGGCATTCTATACTTTTATGGTATTCATGTAACACTCCTTAAACTCAAACTCAAATTAATTCAATTAGGCCTATTGTTCATATAAATAGAATCGTCCATATTCTTGTATTTTTGAATTATTATATTCAGTAAGTCTTGAATATTATTGACGAATCTCACTTATGAATGACTTGAAAGTTCGAAACTAGTTGTGATTAAAAAGAACTTATTCAAAGGGTACTTTGATTATTATTGACAAATTATGATTTTGATTTGGTTTCAGAATCCAGTAGCTGATGTTTACTCCACAATATGGCTAATTCTGCAGCCTATGTTGTTTGGTTTGATAGGGGCTGAAATTGACCTGACCCAACTCCGTCTAGATACGCTTGGGTACGGCATGGCTGTGATATTTGGAGCACTTGTGGTGAGTAACAATATCACTCGATAAATATCATGTTTACTATTCTATTTAATTTTGGATTCAGCAAAACAAATTTATCCCTAAAAATGTATTTTCAATGAAATAGCAATAATTGTGAAGATTGTATCCCTTTCATACAAAATTTAAGTGCAGTTGAAGTTTCTATAAAATGAAAAATCAGATAATTATGATTCGCTAGTGCATCAATTCAAAAAAAATAATCAACAGTAATTTGTAAATAAAACAACTTGTGAACCGTTCATCAATCAATTCTTCTCAAAATCCAGGACTTGAATCGTATTATTTCCATTGATTGATTTGGGAAAATTTTAATTCTCACTCACTTACTTTCTTAATCATCAGCACTTGAACGGATAATTTCTTGAACTGGATTCAAGAATTTGAACTAGAAACTAGAGCTGGATTCTAAATGAAGATTAAAGAGTGGGCTATTTTGAAATTTAAGTAATAAAAAGTAACCCTTTTCAAATAATACAGTAGTCTACTGTAGTGATCACAATATTGGATTATCTCATTTCAACAATATTGTTGATTCTACAACAAGTATATCCATGTTTTATTGTTTTTATTTTTCAGATAAGAATAGCTTCCTGCTTCACTGTACTATATGGCAGTAAACTCAACCTCAAAGAGATGATATTTGTCAATTTGGCTTGGCTTCCGAAGGCGACAGTGCAGGTACTGTATGAAGACTTCTTTTGTAAAATTATACTATAATTTAACTTATAATATGAACGGAATGTACCAAATATGAATGAACTTGAAAATTCTTCAATAAACTATACTATAATTTTGATATTAGAAAATTATTTGTGATGAGCTTCAATCAAAAATCAGATTATTATGATACGATATAGTATCTCAATTTGAATTCTTTTTGCCTATTTTTGATCGTAAATAATGATCTATTATAAATGGTGGGTTTGTTAATCCAGCATATTATTCAGAATAACTACTGTGTTTGCCGGAATAGGTACCTACTCTCTGGGAACTTACGTAAGAAAACAGGAATCCACTTGTATAGTTGGGACAAAATTTCTTGGCACTCGAAAACTGAGTGTTATTAACTTCATTTAAAACATTGACTGCTGCTCTTATTCACTGTCTAATGTGAAATTAGTTGCCTAATGTTTTGAGAACGGTTCCCGCACTATGCCCCTCGCCTGGGTTAATACAGAAACGCTGGAGTTTTTTAGTATTACTATAATTCTTTCACTGCGCTTTATCATTATTAGCTATTGTAACTTGTTTTTTAAATATGAAAAAGTGCCCAGTTAGTAATATCACATAAATGATGTACTGTAATAGTGATATTGTAACTTGTTTTTTCTATACTTAACAGCACTCAGGTAAGTAATATTATGACATTGTGTGATCTGCGTGTTCTAATCTAAACTAGTTTTTTCTTCTGTGTGATTAGGCAGCACTGGCGCCCGAAGCTCTGAACCTGGTGAAATCGCAGCCGAACCCGACGGAGGAGGACCTTCTAAGGGGCTCCCAGGTGCTGACTATAGCCGTGTTGGCCATCCTGGTGACAGCGCCCCTCGGCTCTATCGGCATCACAATCGGCGGACCACTCATGCTCTCCAACCAGCCCAAACACCAGCCACCCTCAGAAAAGGTCATTGCGCAACAACTATAGTCTGTGATAATTTCATTTATGTGCATAGGTTTTAAGTGTATCACAATATTGATCATTGTTTTTGAAGTAAACGTTGATCAGTGCAAAAGTTAATTATAGATTGAAATACTAGCCTGGTGATTGTCTCTCCTCGGAGGAGAACTGTGTGTACCTCATGAACAAAACTCAAATATTCATTCTCAGTTTGTTGAGTCAAGAAATTTGCAATTTTGTTAAGCTATAGAAGCTCATTCATAATGAGCCTTTTAGGACTTGACCACACGCTGATAAGTCGACTTGATGAGCAGTAGATGCATTTTATTCAATGATGAATGTTTTAATACGCCAATAGGCCGACTTGACAGCATGTGGATCAGCATTGATCAGCATCTACTTGGTCAAGTCGATTTAAAAGCGTCAAGCCCTTAAGCATGATAGTATTCCATCACACTAACTTCATATTGGCAATTATCTCCACTCAACATCGAAAGAAGCAGCGTTCGCTTGTGGGCAATACACCTCCAAGTTACTCCCACAGTTGACGGTTGAGTCTCGTAGAATCTGAGAATCAGTTTTTTAGTGACAAAAGTTATGTGAACTATCACTTGAGCGACGGCCACATAAATTTCCAATTGCATTGTCAGTTGAACGGCGGTTCTATTCAAATATCACAATGTCATTCGCAATTTGTGACTATATAAGACATTACAATTTTTCAAATTGAATCTATAGGTAGTTCATGATGTACCGCAACCAGTTCTTGTTCAAATAATCAATAATTGTTTAATTTTATATTTCAATTTCAAAAAACTATTCTCATGTTGCATACTTTTCTATACAGAGTGTTTCAGGAGGATTGTGCAATACTTCTCAGGCTGATTCCTCACACCAAGTGGACAAAAAAGTTCCATGGGACCGACCCCCAAAAACGCTTTGTTACTGAGATAACAATGGCGGAAAATAGAGATTTTTCAAAAAATATTGATTTTTCTTTTTTTTTAGAGGCTTTAGTGAGGTTCTAAAATGATCAATTACTATGTAAAATTATCTGAGTAATTCAATGAAACCAGTTCCAAGTTTGTAACGTTAACGGTTATTGAGATAATTGGAAAAATATGCTAGAAAACGCCATTTTTTCAACAATGAGGGTTATAACTGGATAAGGAATCATAAAATTGTATTATTTATTAATGGAAGTTGAAGAGAGTCGGATTCTAAAGAAAAATTTAAATGGCGGCGAATGTGTAAATCCTACCCAAATCTCAGTAATGGCGATCAAAAATCGCAAAATCGCTACTAAACACAAATTCATCACTTGTGCTATGTTTTGTCAATTTTGCGATTTTTGATCGCCATTTCTGAGATTTGGGTAAGATTTACACAATCGCCGCCATTTAACTTTTTCTTTAGAATCCGACTCTCTTCAACTTCCATTAATAAATAATACAATTTTATGATTCCTTATCCAGTTATAACCCTCATTGTTGAAAAAATGGCGTTTTCTAGCATATTTTTCCAATTATCTCAATAACCGTTAACGTTACAAACTTGGAACTGGTTTCATTGAATTACTCAGATAATTTTACATAGTAATTGATCATTTTAGAACCTCACTAAAGCCTCTAAAAAAAAGAAAAATCAATATTTTTTGAAAAATCTCTATTTTCCGCCATTGTTATCTCAGTAACAAAGCGTTTTTGGGGGTTGGTCCCATGGAACTTTTTTGTCCACTTGGTGTGAGGAATCAGCCTGAGAAGTATTGCACAATCCTCTTGAAACACCCTGTATATTTTAATTGTTGACAAGATATCCACCTTGAACATGGTATCATGTAGGCCTGTATTTTAATTGATATCCAATTTATTCAGAGCATCAATTTTTATTCGCACAACTTATTCTATCCTAGATTGATATCCAATTTGTTCACATCTAGATCAACTCTACGGTACTGTAGATGTAGTAAAGTGACTCTACTTGTAATTGATGTATTTTTTACTAAATAAAGTTTGGATATCAATTATAAGGCTGCTATGAACAAAATTATCAAACTTCATCTTATCATATAGCGACAAACTCTAATTTTTGAAGCAATCCGTTAATCATATATTGTATAAGTCTATCTACAGTTTTCTAACTTAAAATTCTAATAATTCGTTGAATATTATAAATCATTGGTGATATCTGGTTATGTTTTAGACTATGGTGTCTGTGGAGTTTTTATTGAAATGTTGCAATTAATAATAATACTTCAATTGATTAATAATACTGATATTAATGTTGATTGTCCAGCCCGTAGATAATCTCAGTTGGAAAATCCACTAGAATTATGATGTAACAGAATCTTCAGGGTATTAAATAAATAATGTAGAGCTCCAAGTGAGTTTCTCAATTTAGTGTTGAACTGAAAGTGAACATGATTAGTATTTTTCATTCGCTCTTAGATTCTATGTTGATCTTAGTGCAGTATTCTAAATTCGTACTTATTAATGCATTATTATCTATTTATAAATTCAATAAAAAGTATTAATACCACATAGTTGTTTGCTAGCTATTCTATTTTTATAGTTTAAGTACTTAGTAATGTTTAAGGAAAGACTTTAGAGGTAACAAGATATTTTTAATGTATGCTCTTGTGTGTTGTTCAATAATTGTTCTTGTTTTTATCCACTTCGATTCATCACTAGAGATAAAAATATCATCGCATGGGGATTTGACGTAACGGTGATCTAATTTGAGTTCAATTGGTAAATTAATTTCAATTTAATTGGTGAATTAATGGGGAACTGCCAATTAAATATTGCATGCTCGTTCCTGTGTCGAACTATTTAACAGGCTATTAACATGAGCCTATTAAATATATTAGACAAATCGATTGATATATTTCATTCTTCTTTATAATTCTCCTTTTGAGAATGAGAGTTGAAAATCTCACAAACTAGAAAGCTTGCATTGTGTAAATTATCATTGTTTGAGAATCTATTTTAATAAGTTACTACTGATTCGAGTACGGTACGGTAATCTAAAAGCGCAAACATCCTCATGTAAACAATACAATACATCCTTATTGTATTGTAGCCTAGTCTAAATTTATCTTATTCATTATCTTTCCAATGTTTCCATTATACAACCGAAAAAATTATTAACATGGAAATATACTTTCTAAAAATTTTGCTTAGGCTACCTGTTGATTATTTTGTAGTAAAAACTACTAATTTCAGTTCTATTACTTGATTATACATAATTATTCAGTCTCTGTTCTGCAAACCATCTATTTTCAATGAAATTCTATATTCGTTTCCAATTTGAATTTTTGCCTTTCACAAACATTTAAAAGTGCCGTATTCAAGATCATCTTGATAAAACTAGTGCATTTTTTGAAAATTCAAGTTACCTCTAAATTTTAGAGAAGTACGTTGATTTACTGTAAGTAGGTATTGATTATTTTGTTGAAATAATGTTCTCTTATCTATATAATTGTATAAAAGCTATGTTGTATTGCTGTTGTGTATAGTGTTTTGAGTAAATAAAATGTATATAACCAAGCTGTAGACAAAAATAGAATAATATATTGATTGCCAGACATTTCATAATGCTGAGCAGTCACCTGTTCAGATAGTATTATATAATACAGTAATAATTACTATTGTATAAAATGTTTAGAATATCTTACATGTGATAACTTGTTGGAATTATATCAGTAGTAATTTTGATTTTAGCCAATCCAAATTATCGTACTTAACAAGATCGTTGAAAACGGACAGAGCACTGTCTAGAAATTTTACTCAGAAGCTTATTTAGTATTCTATTGAATCTAAGTAGCACTCGAAGAATTAGCAAAACACAATTTTTATTGTAATTGAATGATATGATAATAGATAAAAGTGAAGATATCAGATAATAGAAAATATATTGAATGATACACCACCAAAATGTTATTGTCCTGAAGTGGATTATAGTATGAAGCAAGTGCATGCAATAATAAATAGGCTGATCTTGTTCTGCGGAAATTTTATAATAATTGTGAACGTTTATATCTTAGAATAGAAAATTATGTATTCTATTTTGCATTTTGATTATAGTTGCAATTTTGTTTTAATTTTTGTTGAAGCTGCAATGATTTTCCCCATCTTCATCCCTTCCTTTAAACAACTAGAGACTCGATTTATCCAAAATTGATTAAACACAATGATTGAGTAGGTAGATCTTGCAAACTTCAAAGTACTTCAATATCGTTTAGATACATTTTCAACTTATGCAAATACCTCTTGTTTCTAAGAAGTTGACTGAAAACCTTCTCTCTTTTATTTTTCTGGCAATTTCATCAATCATGAGTCACTTTGCATTGTAGCAAGGCGTTTTTTACAAAATCCTCGTTTCGATTAATATTGTACAGTAGTTACTAAATGAAAAGGCAGTTTTTAACTTATCAAATAGTTTGAGCTCACAATCTGAACTATCTTGATATAATATGATGTAACTTATAGGCTAGTAGTAAAAGTATATAACTTATAGGCTAGTAGTAAAAGTATCTAATTTCTCAAAAGCTTTCGTTGTTTTTTTCCAACTCAATATGATGTCATACAATTTTAACATTCAGGCATTCAATTCAACAATCACCTTCTGTGGAACTTTTCATTTCTTCCAATACTTATTTCCAAGTAAGTAACTTCTGATACAGTTTCGCTGTCCTGAAATACGAGTACCCTATAGGAAGGCTTATACTGAATATTCTTTACATTTCAGTTTGCTCTATCATTTTATTCCAATACATGTATTCTTCCTACTCAAACGTTGCAAGGAATCCAGTCATCTTTCAAATCAGTAGATCGGGGTTGAAAATCAAATCTGCATGAAATTCTCACTTCACTACAAATATGGAACCGTATTGAATGCTAATTTTATGATGTAGATTATCAGAGTATCTTTGACCAACACAATCGGGTTTTGTGGTAGATAATATTTCAAATGCTTAATCGTTTGATTATAAACTTTCTCTTTTATATTTTATGAATCTCCTTTTTAGTTACAATGCAACTGCTTGTAACTATACAAAATCGTTACCGTATTTGAATTTGAACATGATAAATAAAATTTCAGTTATTGCGAGTGCATGATGTACTTCATATGCATGAATTTTTTGTAATAAATGCATTATTCTTGTGGGTTCCATGCAAGTCAATAACGTTCAACCGAATGTTATCAGAAGTGACGTTGTCCAAACGGCATTTGCTAACTCCAACGGTATGTATGAATAATATAATTATTTGCTAGCATGAATTAGTACGCCAGTATAAATCGAATCAATGAGTATTTTTCTAATAATCGGACGAGATCGGCTATCGGATAAGCTAAGTCATTCAATTAACTGAATACTTATTCATTTTACAGTCCGATTCAATTTATATATATTTATATAATGTTATGATTTTGTTAGAATTGAGCGATTATTGTGAATCAACTTTATAAAAAAAAACATCTTCAATGGAATTTCTAAACATTCAATTGTGCTCTTGAAGAATCTGCTCTGCTGGCGTGATTTATTAATTTGAGGATAAATTACCCTTGGGCTATTACCTATACTTATTACAAGAATTCAATAAGTTACAGATCACAGTAGGATATTATTAATATTTTGAAATTGAATTGACTTTTCTCATCTCTAAATTTGTTTATTTTTTCTTCATTACAGAAAAATATTGGGGTACCAGGACTTATCAGCCAACAAGCATTCAATAAAGGCTATAACACTTTCGAGTCCACATTTTGATAAGTGGTAAATGTGATACACAGTGTTCATGCTATGTATCCAATTCCCAATAACCAGCTTGTTGGAGGATTTTTCAAACAACCCAAAAATTTTATAATTAATTATGAGAAGGCAACAAGAATGGCACTCTCAGTTGATGTGTGTAGTTGGACCTTAACAAGTTACGCAACACAGAGGCTCTCTTGCAACTCACTACTAGGCCAAGCAGTCTATTACCACAAATTAGATACCTTACGGTAGTGTGGAACAGTATTAATTCAAATTTCAAACACAAAAGTTTGAAAAAATGTAACTTATATGCGTCTAAAAAGCCTCAAACATCTTATTGCAAATATAAATATCTAATTGGTTTATGAATACTGGTCGAGAGATAGGATTTAAATTCTAAAAAAAATTCATTTTTTGAAATCAGAAAGAGTGAGAACAGAGTATCCTACTCTTATATATTGGGTATCCTGGATTGAGCTTGCGGTTCAGTAAATTTATCTCAATCTATATCTTCTCTCTCTCTCTCTTTCCCACTCTATTTCCTAGTATTGAGCTTATTATTATAAATTATGATGCTAAATCGCTGAGTAATATTCTTTATTAGTTCTTAAAATTTGTGCTTGTAGTCGAATAACATTAATCCGCATCTTACATATTTATGTTTCATGAATCTATAGATATTATAGTTGTTATACCATATTAGTTCAGATTCACTGTTATAACTTCACTTTTATGCTCTTATTATAATAATTATTAGATAGTTTGAAACTTAATCTACTCTGTGTTGTATGTTGATTTTCTTTTTTCTCAATTTAGTAGGTATCGAAATCGCCATAACCGAAATAAAATAGGAGAAACTGCTCGAACTACAGAATTTTTCTCATTTTTATAACTCAACTTTTTAATGAAAAATTTGGGTTATGAAAACTAAATTTTTTCACTTGAACTATTTTTTCGACACTGCAGTCAATATTTGAATATTAGTGCTACTAATAGTAATCGTAAAACTACTAGTTTTTAATAGAACTAATATTCAAATATTGACGCAGTGTCGTGAAAAATACTTCAAGTGAAATATTTACTAGCAGTTCGTAATGGAAAACAAAGTAGATGAAAATTAATAATTGTTTGGATATGGGCTTATTTCTCTTCAATCTTATCACAAATCAATTAGGTATTGAGTAAACTTTTTGTGATCTTTGTAAATATAAATAATGTGTAAATAATAGTCAAGCTAATTTTTGAAAGTATTTTTTCTGTACAGTGTGAAAAATTATTTCATTTACTCTTGAAATAACAAAATAATGCTCATCTTAGTCAATTGTACGATAAAGCATTCAGAATATTATTCCAAACTTTGTCAATTTCTATTGTTCTACTCTCTTTGTTCTTTTAATAATTTTTAATTTCAACCTTATAAAAAATAATTCATTAAACTCATATTTTTCAATCTGAATATACAACACCACATATATCTCATTTCTAAAATACCGTATTCCGATTTACTACATATTGAATAGAGATAATCCAAAATCGAACTGTATCAATTTCACTCTTTGTGTATGACTTAATTCTTAAAAATATCTTCCTTTGGTAACATGCATGATGAGATCATGCATGGGTGCTGTATTTTGATTTTGTTTAATGGAGCCCAATAGGCTACTCGTAATGGTGAGCCCTTAGACCACTCACACTTGAGTGTTAGTGGTCTAAAGGTGAGCCTTTATTATTTTTATTAATATGAGATTTATTATCACAAAGAATAGAGCTTAGTGCTCATAATTTTCGTAGCCATGACTTGATATGAATAGGAAGTAGTTGAATGTTATAAAAATACTATGATATAAATAACTAAGGAAGTTAGCAACTATGAGTTGGTTCCACCTTCCTCAGTTTCATCATCTCAATGGTCTTGATACTCAATTATACTAAAAATTAATATGCTGTATAATTTATTCATTGATAAACTATGTGAATTACTTCTATGATACATTAGTCTGTAGAGAAATGGTTGAATAGTTACCTAATATAGTTAAGTATTGAAATGCTAAAGGATAGTTTTGAAATATTTTTAGTGTACCGTACGGTAGGTGGATTCTCAACTCTTATTTTATTCTCACGATTCTATGTCACTTTTGGAACAATAGAATGGAGTCCACTCGTGTTAGATAACTACCTACTAGAATGTGATGATAAAATGTGCAATAATGATCATATATGACGGATGAAAATAATAATCAAGTGTCAACAGATTGAAAGTCAAATCATTAAAGGTAATAGATAGGTAGTGCCGTAGGCTACTATACAGGCTATTATTTCTAGTATATTCAGTCATCGTGAAATGCTCGATAACGATAAGTAAATTTACTAACTGAGAGAATAAATCATATTCTTTCCATCTTCTAGTAATATTGGTTTTATTTTTGGTTGCAAATTTTCAATTAGCGTTCAGATTATATGAACTTGTATGATGTGTAGGCTACTATAGATATTGGTTGACTTGGAATATTCCAAGTAGGTACAGTAATAATAATGGATTAGATTGGATCTGAAAGTTAGTCATTGATGTATTTAGAAGCAGTAGTTTGTGGAAAACGTACTGTAGCTAGTCTAAATTGTAGAGGAGTTAGATATGAGTCATAATGTTCTGACTCTCTATCTGTCTCATATATCATTAATCTGGATTTTAATTGATTAATCTTACCTTGTAAATCATTAAAGTTACTCATTTTGCCAAAAAAATCATTGGAGCCATTTTGCCAAAGCACGATTTCCATCGATTACAGGATACTGAAATCATTTTTCAAGTATGAAATTTATTACTTTGTTCTGATTCGTTAGATATAATATTGCAGTTTCCAGCCTTCAAATTTATTTCAGGCTTGACATTTTTTCAGATTAAAATGATAGGTAGATTCAAATAGGTAGGCTAACTCCACAATTTATGTCAGTTTCTCTTTCATAGTAGACTCAACAATAGCCTACTGTAGTGCTGATTTTCAGTGTAATGCTACTTCAACTTGAATAACAAATTACGGTACCGTAATGTATTGAATTCTTCTCAAATTTGTCTTCTGACTGTTTATTATCATTTTACATTAAAAGTTGATTCTATTACTTTTCAAATTATCATTATAACTTTTCTACCAATTTCATGTCATCAATTCAAATTGTGCTTCATGATAGATTTTGGAATTTAGGGGATCTTTATTTTTATTGTATTACAATTTTTGAAGTATTAGAGACACAAACGTTAAAAACTATCAGTAGATGGAATTGTATAATATTGATATGATATGGAAGCTTATACTTTCTCTAAATAATATAAGTTGATGCGTAACTATGTTGGTCCAATCGATAGATTTACTTTTTCGAATTTATACTCTATTATATAGTTTTGAAGGATATGAAAATCAAAATGTTTCATAGCATAGTTTTTTGTCTTATTAATTGGAACAATCATTACAATTGAGACTGCTCGTGTTCATATTTTATGAGTAGCATTTTTATTTCCACTTTTTAATCTATACCAAGAAAGAAACCTTTATAAAATTAGAATTGTACTTAACTCATACATCTATATCTCTATGAAATACAATTATTATGTAGCCTAAGGGTTCGACTCCTAAGAGACAGCTAGAGCTCTCCCGGCTCTAGCTGCGCTGCTCCAGCCATCACAACTCTATTCTCATAACAATATTATAAATGTTCACTATCTTATTAGGGCTGCTAATGAATAAATTGATAAATAGTGAAATTCGCTTCAAAATTGCTTTAAAAAGAGCGAATTTCACAAGTAACTTATTGATTTATTATACATTAGTAGCCCTAATAAGATAGTGAATATTTATAATATCGTTGTGAGAATAGAGTTGTGATGGCTAGAGCAAAGCAGCTAGAGCCGGGCAGCTCCAGCAGCGCATCTAAAGCCGCGAGAATAGTGCTAGGGCTACTCATTAATAATGAATTGATAAATAGTTAAATTCGCTTGAAAATTACTTTAAAAAGGGGGAATTTCACTATTTATTGATTCATTATACATGAGCAGCCCTAAACATAGTGAATATTTATAATATATATTTATGTGAGTCGAGTTGTGATGGCTAGAGCCGGGTAGCTCCAGCAGCGCAGCTAAAGCCGCGACAGCTCGAGCCGCTTGGGAATCGTACCTTGAGGCTACTCGTATTTTTTCAATTCAGTAGGATTGTAATCCAGATGATCAATATTCTTCTACGATATAGCAGGCTATGACTTGATTCGATCAATGTTACAAAGTAATGAAAAATATCTTGCTTGTGTTCATATTATTTAGATCATTGTAGTGTTTTTATTGAGGAACTGGGAACATACATTTGCATTTATATAATATAATTATATTTACATTATAAACATTTATATTATATAACAACATATTACAATGATCATCATATCATTTATTTTCTATCGACGACTTTGTATATTTCATTAGAATTTATAAATTTGTATTTTTTTCACAGTTAGATCCATATTCAAGCTATCTATTAAAAAAATCTATTGCGTAGATGGTGGAAACCTTAAAATAATATCGGTAGTTAACTATTTAGTTGTAGATGTGAATCAGTGCTGCATGTATTATAATAAATATGAGTATTAATTTATAATCTTTCAGAGCATCTACATTGATAGATTATTACTATTATCATTTAAATATTTCTGCCAACATTGGTACCGGTAAGGTTGATTGCGAATAACGTGTGGTGATTTCTATTGGAAAATTATTTTATCGAATAGAATCTCTATTGAATTTTGAATTAGTTATACGGTCTCTATGGTACCTACCAAAAATGATTTCATTTCATGACGCTGGAATAATATAATATGGAGAAAAAAATAAAATAATAAGATGAGTCCATAACGTATGAATTAATGACTGTCATTGATAGTAGAATTATTTTATCATTGATTTGCACGGTGAGTAACAACCATCAGTCAACTAAGAATAAATAAAATGAAGTGAATTATAATTAAGTACTCGAATGTTATCGATCGAAATACGTCTCCATTTTATTCAACATGAAATTCTTATTATTGAGATGCCTTCCTCTTTTTACTGATTAATCTTCCCTGGTACCTTATCCATTTTTAAAATGACCACAATCTGAGATAAAAGGAAGTATATAAAGGATTATTATATAGTTTTGAATATATTTAACACTCTTCTGTGTCATTCACTTTGAGAATTTAATAGTTTTCTAACTTCACTATGTATTGGATAGGTACCGGTAGTGAATTTTGAACCTTCAATGAATTGTTAATTCTTAGAATGAACAAGATTTGTAATTTTATTCTAACTTCAATCATATTATTGTTTTTCCTATAAATCACATACAGTATATGTATTCAGAAACTTTTATTATAATATTCTTATTCTCTACATCTCAACAAAATTTGTAGAAATGTAGCCTTACTAGAATGATAACGAGTGCCAAAATCTGTAATACAAATGGTTATGGTGGAAATTACACAATATGATGATACGAAACAGTCAATATAGGCCTACTAATATTTGAAAATGGAGGAACAGAAGCTTAATTTAAAAAAAACAAAAACATTTTTAATAAATCCACTTTACATGATTTTTTAGAATTTACCTACTGTGTAGGATGTCATCTGTTCAAAGTAAGTCACTGACAAAGTCGGATTGAAACAATTTACCTTACATGCAGAGTATTCCATCAGAACCAAAAATACATGTTGTCTATTTGGTTTGACTGTTGAACTGGTAAAAATGACTATAGCTAGGAGAAATGACTGTAATTGTTTGAATTAGTAGGCTGTGTTTATCGTCAAAAATTTAAAGTTATTTACTTGTTGTATCTGTATAGTATCTTCATTGTAAGTTTCTTCCCACCTAAATAAATAGCATATCACCTGTTATTAGTTTTATTATTCACATTTACCATTACATTGTCTTCTCAACAGGTACTTATCAACAATAATAATAAACATTAATTTATTCTATATCTAAAGCTTAGTGAGCTACTGCTCTGTATGTTTTCAAAGGATTACTATATTATAGTGAAGGGACAGATAACAATAAGCTTTATCTGTGGTTGAAGAATCATGATTTTGAAATGATGTAAAAGTTTTTGTCTGCATTGTTGGACTTGAAAACACTTTGAAAATTGATGGAAGTATTTCCCAAATTCGCTAAATTCAACTCTATCCTGCAACGTCTCATAGAATTTCGATGTGAAAATTAATATGATTGATAATTCTCGAGATAAATCATAATTTGCGTTATCTTGTTACAATAAGTTAATAACAGACCACTTTTATGTAGGCTATATCTTATCTGCTGTCCTATTATTAAAGGAACATCAGAAATATGGCGGTGATTTACTAGTGTGATGGATGATATTGGTCATGTTTCAGTATTATATTACCAGTGACCATCATCTCATTTGGAGGGCTCTCTGCTGGCCTTATCGACCCTATCATATAACCTCATCATTCAAGACAAGTTTACTCTATTCAGTGTGGCAATATATCTAACTATAAATAATAGCATTAAAATTCACATGGAAATCTTCAACGACTCTGAACATCGTGATAAGAAACTCACTTCAGTCTTCAGTAAAAATTATTTTATAATCTTATTGGAAAAAAATATTTGGAAAATGAGATGGATAAGATAAAACTTATTGTAGAAACAGAATTTTTAACATTTCACAATTGATAAATTCAAATATTGAGCTCGAATTATTTTTAAAAGCTGATTTCTAGGTATGGAATTGAATTCCATGAAACAAAACGTATATTTTTTGCAAATGATAATGATAATTACGTATAATAAATGCACAAAAAAGGTAATCAGAAACGTGGATTCTTTGCAAACAATAATGATAATATTATAATAAATGAAAAAAAAGGGTCATCAGAGGAACTCAAAATTACAATGCTTTTGAATTGTGGGTAGCATTTAGGGCCGTGCACGGAAATTTTGAACAGAAATTTTGAAACTCAGAAGGTGTTAATTAATCTCTTGTCAGAAACGTGAAACCTTTTCTCACCTCTTCCTAGTTTACTTAAGTTTTCTAGTTTACTTGGATGGATGATCACCAACCCGATCATATGATACAACGGATCGCAAATACCAATACAAGCTGATAGTTCAGATTACAAAGAGTAGGCTATACTGCTATCTTTGTAGTCTACAATAATAAATGATGTCATACTGTACTAATATACATTATGTTAGATATAAGTTCTGCCAGTTTTCAAGTGGGTATGAAATGAGAATAAAAATTAACGATTGTTAATAGCTCAACCATAGTAGGCTACTGTATCATCGTTCATATAATTAACTGTATATTCATTTTGAAAATGAATATAAATTTTGATAAGAAGCAGCCCTTTATTATTACGTCCAAGCAATTAGTAGCAATATGCAGTGAATCTCAATTAAGGAGAAGTTGAAATTCTTGCATAACCCGGACAGCGCACATCTCTCGGTCTCATTGAATTAAAACTTTTATTGCGAATGAGTTATTCGATAACTGCTGCAGACAAGTTCTTATGGTTTGGGGGTAGCCGCCGCCCACCGCTTGCTTGGTTCTCTTCCATATAACTGGGCGTCAAAATGAAAGACAAAAGAAAGCAGTTTGATATTTTTTGTCCAAATTGATTATTATTTCCTTGAATTTCAGATAAAACCTTTATTTTGAATGAGACATTTGTTTCAACAACAATTACAAAGTTGATTCTGGGGTCTCTGAAGATATTTTTATGTAAAATATCACTGTATTCTCTCTCTCTTTCCTCACACTTTTTTAAGATCTTATAAGGTGGTTCTTAATCCGTTAATTATCGTTTATTTTTGATATGTCAGTGTGAAAGGAGCGAAACAACTCACAAGACAATGACACTCGTCATTGCCAATTAGGTTATTCTTCATCCTCACATGAAGATATAGGAGAAAAATAATAGATCATAATCAACATCCAACTGGAAAAGTTAAACTTCGAGGGCATCAAATAGTGTCCACCACATCTTCAGTTCATGATAGCTGCAATTATTGCATATCTGATCTAAGAAGTGACAAATCAATTATCTTTCTCTCTTATATTTCCCGTGGGAATCAGCTTGTCACCTCCTATAGCTTCCCTCATATTTCTCTCCGTTCCTCCTTAAATGCAGCTATCTGAAGAGTCTACGGACTACCTTTTGAAACGTAATATTTTCAATAATTCTCTTCTCAATTTGTCTAAGAAAATACGAATCCAATTGACTATAATAAATTGCAGTGTCAGTCAGTATATTTTCAAATTGTTTTATTCCAGCCCCGTTTCCATTAGCACAGAAATGTTTTGCAACGTGTTAAGCAACAGTGTTGCATGAAAATTGTACGAATGGAAACGGTCTAAAAATGTTTCAAAACTCGTTGCGCCGGGCAACATGTTGGAGACCAATGTGTTTTGCAACTCGTTCTCACAACATTGTATCCTGGGGAATGGAAACGGCAAGAAATGTTGCCGCGGCACAAATTAGAATTATACAAATTCTAAAACGCGTAACAATAGAGATAGAACAATTTGGATTTCAGATTTGAATTCAGCGTTCAAAAATTAGTAGGAATCCCCGCGATTGCTCAGAAATAATCAAAATTGAGGAAGTTATTTTTATCGGATATTCAAGTCATTTTATTTCTTGCATTCGACCTATTCAAATTCTAATAATACTTCTAAATTCTAATAATACTTCTAAATTCTAATAATACTTCTACTTGGTTTTACTTCTGTTACTACAGAGCAAGGTTACTAAAAAGTCTTTAATCTTTTTCTTTTTCTTTAAGACTAAAAAATCTTTGATAAACTTGCTACAGTGTAAGTAAGACTAAACTTACTCGGTTTTACTTTGTTAAATTACTGTTACCACAGTGGATACTATTATATTATGAGAGTAACTTATATGATAGGAGTCTACAATTCAGAAAGGCGAGAATTGTTTTCAAAAAAAGAAAAATAATTTAGTCCGTAATACTTGTATCTATCCAAATGTCTCTTTTCCTACTGTACGCATAGATAATAGAATATGAAATACCTATTTATATAGAATATATAAAATATATGAACATAGAATATTTCTATATTCGCTATTCTCGCTGGCTGTACGTGACTACAATGTAATTATGATGAATTGATATATTTAGTTTATGTTTATGTCAGTTGTTTGAAAAAGTAATTGAATTTGAGCAACGTGACAAAAAAATAATAATAAAAGAGAAACTGTAAGTAGGTACTCGAGCTGAATAAATGGTTTTACTGAACAATGCATTTGTCTTCTCTATTAGCTGGAGAGAAAAAGGATGTAGTCGCGACTTCTGTTTATTTTGCATTTTTTGCGATTTGAAGAAATAGTTTCCAGACCATGATGTGATGCAAACGAGAAATACTTTCAGTTTACTGTTGGTGACTTTCAGTGTGTTGTGTGTTTCGTATTGTCTTAACTCTTGATACATTGAAAATGGAGTGGTCGAAGAATAATATAATTAGATTATTTGAACAATTTGAAACAGAAACAGTGCTGCTGTAGAATATATCTAGCGCGAACCATAAGAACTCAAATTGCAGAATTGACGCCCCTAAAAGGATATCTTGTCGGCAGTGAGGAATAGCTTGTTGGCAGTGAGTACTTTTGGCAATTCTAGGCGCAATTAGATTTAGTAGGAATTCAAAATCGGAAGCACTCATTCTCACGTAGTTTTCAGAACCACTTTGTAATGTAAGGTGCCTCATTAAACTATTATAAGCACCCTCATTCGGCTGTTTTTCGAGGATGCTTCTAATCCACCACCGTGGTCTTTTTCGCCTATTTTTTGATAACCCCCTGAACAACTACAAAACTTGCTAGAGCGAGCCTATCGTCCATCTTCTTCAAATGCTCACAACGAACTGAGCTCTGATGACCAGTGAATTCGATTCCAAGTAGTCTAGATGCTGATGTTGCTCAAAACATTCGACGGAATGGAAACGGCACACCAGGCACGGTGAAAAACGCGTAAAAACATGTTACCAATGTGCAACACTGTTGTACGAAATGTATGAATGGAAACGGGGCTTCCGTAGCACAGTATATTAGCACAACATTATGTTGGAATATTATAATTATTGTTACTTTTATGGCAGTTTCTTTATGATTTAAGCTATTGGGAAGTTTCACGTGATAAAAGAAACATTTGTACCAATATAATTCATTAATGATATGGTGAAAAAATAATATGAGTCTGCGGAATGTTGATGACTTCCTAAAATTAAATGTTTAATGAGGTTCAAATAACACGAACTGATTTATTCAACTTTTACCCATCCTCTTGGATTTGCGATTATTGTTGAATCAATTTCATGATCATGAAATTCTAAAAAAACATCTCTAGGGAATCAATTTCCATTTCAACATTATTGAATTTATGAAATGAAGGAGCTTACTTGATTCCTTGAATATTTGTAGTTGAATTTGTAGGAAATAAAAGTTGAAGAGACAGAATAAGAATAGAATTTTTCTTTAGACAAATTATTATTTATTATCCCTCGATCTTTTCGAGAATTGGACTTCTAAAAATTTATTTCTGTACAAATAGTAGGCTATCTGCAAAATATCAATAGCCTGTATTATACCAAAACTGATGTTGAATTACCTTCTAAAGCAGTATTAGTATTTTAAGAGAACATATTATCATAGGCTCTCTGAAGTAAGGTTTGCAACGAAAAGAACATAATTTCTAGGTCAGCCGCAAGAGGGTAATATGTGTGTCAAGTAGATTTTAAAATATGATCACAGTTTTTTTGCTTAGAAAGGCCCTTTACGCTTTGTCATTTTTCTTCTGCGACATCATACCGTTACACATAGCTTGTTTGTAGATGGTTTTCACGAACCGGCCATTAGAGCCATTCAGGTTCCGCATTTCAAAGCACAGGAGTACGAAATCCAATATAGGATGACACCATTACATTACTTTTTATATTGCAACACATTTTATATTACGTACCTCTCAGGCTGCAATAAGAAGAACACTGTCGTGTCAAGTTCAAAAGAAAAGCTTTCTTGGGTCTGAATGTAGGTTCATCATAAGAAGGAGTATTATGGTATATAATCTTCCATTCATAAAGGATTGAAGTATGATTAAATTTTTTAAAAAATCGCAAAAATTATGCAAGAAAACATTTTTTTGTGCAATGTAGCCTATTCGAGGCACATGTACATAATTTTGTGCAAAATCCGAAAAAAAATATTCAACCTAATGCGAGGTATTTTTTGGTGAGAATTTAGTTCCAGCCGATTAATGTGTCCTATGACATCTTAAAATATGAAAATTTTCAAGCGCCATTATCAAAGTTGATAGAATACTTGTTAATAAGGTGAACTTGGGTAGAATAGAGATTATATATATAAAATATGTTGAATGTGCAAGATGCGACTGTTATCACTTCCTTTGAAGACCTTAATAAATCCTTTGTTCTCAATATGCGTCACACATTTCATAATTGTCCTCACATAAGTCAGCACTAACTGCCTTTTTCTGTTGAATTATAATGTGAAAAGGGGTACAGTAGGTAGTACTGTACCTACTTGATTCGTTCTATATCGCTTTTTTGTCGGACTGCGGTTGACAGATTTCAACGCTTCAGCTTGAACAACAGAGGAAGAGTGGTCGTGAGAGAGAAAGTATAGTGAGAAAGATGTTGTACAACAGTAGACGACCTTCACTATCTTGTTGCTGCTAAGCTCTTGTCAAACTTTCACTTCTCAAACCGGTTACAAATTTAAATAGAACAGATACTTTCTGCAACTAACATGGCTCGTTGGTCTAGGGGTATGATTCTCGCTTAGGGTGCGAGAGGTCCCGGGTTCAAATCCCGGACGAGCCCGATTTTTTTTTTTTTGGTATTGAAATTTTAAATAATTTGACACACAATACTCTACTACTGATAATAATCATTCTCTCATTCATTTTTATTATCAATAATATAAGATTTTCAAGTTTTTACTGTTAAATTATTCATTCAGAAAAATCAGGTGTCTGAACGTTAATGTAAACAAGGTGTCTGAACAAGGTAATGTAGATAATTATCACATCTGTCATACATATACTTTTCCCAAGAAATTAATGCGTACTGCTTGATGAAAGTGATTATAAGAAGATCCCTTCGGCTTATATACACTACTAGCATTCGAAATGTAATCACTTGGTAAGAAAAACATTTCGTAGCACATTACAAAATATTTTTGATATTGTTAAACATGCCTTCAATTTGATACCTTATAAGACAGTATTTTATGAATTACAGATAACCAATGCTTATATTCCCATCCCTAGTTTCTATGTTGTGATTTCCATGAATCATGGACCATGATGAGAGTAGATGATAACTTTTCTTGTAGTACATAATTGAATTTACTAGCTTTGTTGTTTCGCTACATTGTTTCACGATTGTGATTGGATGATGGGAGAAATATTTATAAAAAATAATTTCAAGTAGATTCCGAGTCTATGCTTTTGAAGCTTATAAAAATTATTTTTATCTCCCTCTCACAACGTTGGGAAGGAAGTAGCCAGCGCACATCTCTGAGCGAATAGATAATAACATATCAAATTACGTATATTAGGCTGAATTTGGATGTTTGAAAAAATTTAGATATTTCTATAGCAGTTTAAACAGGTTTAAAAACTAATGTGATATAAAGGATTGAAATAATCTTCGATTTCAGCCCTTTCTCTGCATCAGCTCAAAGCTTACTCTTTTTCTTACCAGGTAAAGTTTCAAAAATAATTATATCTTACTCAAAAACTTCACAATTTATCGATCCATCATTATGAAATTTCCATGAAGATGCATAAAGATGATTTGGAATTTTACTATCGATGCCTTCTTATCCAGCAACTGAGAAGAAACTGAATCTTCAGTGAGTTTGTTACAGCTCAAAATTTCCAGGGGACTCAATAGAGAATTTCCGTTCTATATAGAAGTTTCTGAGGTCCCCAAAGTTGTCCTCTGTGAGCGCTTGTCATCCACAGAGACGTCAGTAGTTGCGAAATTGTTTAGTTATGAACGGATCCACGAGAGGTGACTCAAAGTGAGATAATAGTAAAAGTTCTATATCTGTCAAACTTTGAATGAAAACTGTACTTCCTTTGTTGAATATCTCGAAAAAGCTTCTTTCACACACTGTGAAGTAGGAGCATAAGAGAATATTTTCAATGAACTTATTTGTAATGGGACTTAGTTCAGCCCTTTCGGCGTATTCAAGTAACTCCAAAGGTTTAGTTGAGATCTCATGTAATATAAGTTGTAATATAGACCTGGGCCCTGGCTTATAAAGATCTACAGCTTGTTTTTCTGATGAAAAACAAGTGATTGGGATTGTAGATTCACCAATAAAACTCTAGATTTACAATGTTCCAAATTTTGGAAAGGATCAGCTGTTGAATCAACGATCAGCCAAAACTCACTAGAAGACCCTAACATTCGAATCCAAAATGGCCGCGATGGTTCGAGTGGAATAGGAAATCCCATGTATTCTTTATTCTTTCTTTACAATTGCGACTTGGTTTCCAAGTATTTTAAGCAAAGGATGAATGATGAAGGTTTAAGATGTAGGTTATAAGTCTATGTAAATTGGTTCAGACGAAAAATTCACAATATGAGCTGTTCAAACTCAAATCAACGCGGCCATTTTAGATTACAAGGCTAGGGTCATCTGACTTGGTTTGTTTACGATTTTCTTTGTAGGTTATGATAATATTTTAGCAACAAAAATGATTCCTGTTCAAATCTCACTATAAAAATAATGATTGATATTTATTATTAAATATATTCATAATAATAAATCAATTTATATATCAAAATCATTAAATTAGGAGCAAAGTTTTGGTTTTAAATGAATATCATTGGACTATTCCGATATTCTATTTACTTGAGGTAAATTCGTTTCATGTCATTTTTTTAATCAGCTGAAACTGTAGAATTTGCTTTTTATTGGAAACGTTTATGAGATAGAAACGCCCATAAAATCCCCAAATTATGAGTAATGTGGATTGTAAAATGTTCCTAGCCTGGCTTATAAGATTTACAGCTTGTTTTTCTGATGAAAAACAAGCGATTGGGATTGTAGATTCACCAATAAAACTCTCGAATTACAATGTTCCAATTTTTGGAAAGGATCAGCTGTTGAATCAACGATCAGCCAAAACTCACTAGAAGACCTAACATTCGAATCCAAAATGGCCGCGATGGTTCGAGTGAAATAGGAAATACCATGTATTCTTTATTCTTTCTTTACAATTGCGACTTGGTTTCCAAGTATTTTAAGCAATGGATGAATGAGTGATGATGAATAATGAAGGTTTAAGATGTAGGTTATATGTCTATGTAAATTGGTTCAGACGAAAAATTCACGATATCGCTGTTC
This sequence comes from Sogatella furcifera, assembly GCA_017141385.1. Lineage (NCBI taxonomy): Eukaryota > Metazoa > Arthropoda > Insecta > Hemiptera > Delphacidae > Sogatella > Sogatella furcifera. The sequence continues at coordinate 18,277,535 of CM029547.1, read as the reverse complement.
AAACTCAAATCATTGCGGCCATTTTAGATTACAAGGCTAGGGTCTTCTGACTTGGTTTGTCTACAATTTTCTTTGTAGGTTATGATAATATTTTAGTAACAATAATGATTCCTGTTCAAATCTCACTATAAAAATAATGATTGATATTTATTATTAAATATATTCATAATAATAAATCAATTTCTATATCAAAATCATTAAATTAGGAGCAAAGTTTTGGTTTTAAAGGAATAGCATTGGACTATTCCAATATTCTATTCACTTGAGGTAAATTTGTTTCATGTCATTTTTTTAATCAGCTGAAACTGTAGGGCCCAGGGCCCAGGGCCCTGGCTTATAAACATTTTACAATCCACATTACTCATAATTCGTGAATTTTATGGGCGTTTCTGTCTCATAAACGTTTCCAATAAAAAGCAAATTCTACAGTTTCAGCTGATTGAAAAAATTACATGAAACGAATTTACCTCAAGTAAATAGAATATCGGAATAGTCCAATGCTATTCCTTTAAAAACAAAACTTTGCTCCTAATTTAATGATTTTGATACATAAATTGATTTATCATTATGAATATATTTAATAATAAATATCAATCATTTTTTTATAGTGAGATTTGAACAGGAATCATTGTTGTCGCTAAAATATTATCATAGCCTACAAAGAAAATCGTAAACAAACCAAGTCAGAAGACCCTAGCCTTGTAATCTTAAATGGCTGCAATGATTCGAGTTTGAACAGCGATATCGTGAATTTTTCGTCTGAACCAATTTACATAGACATATAACCTAAATCTTGAACCTTCATCATTCATCCTTTGCTTAAAATACTTGGAAACCAAGTCGCAATTGTGAAGAAAGAATAAAGAATACATGGGATTTCCTATTCCACTCCAACCATCCATTTTGGATTCGAATGTTGGGGTCTTCTAGTGAGTTTTGGCTGATCGTTGATTCAACAGCTGATCCTTTCCAAAATTTGGAACATTGTAAATCGAGAGTTTTATTGGTGAATCTACAATCCCAATCACTTGTTTTTCATCAGAAAAACAAGCTGTAAATCTTTATAAGCCAGGGCCCAGGGGCTGGAGCAGTGAATATAAAGTATATCTACATATTCTTTGGCTGGAGGTAGTTGAGTATGCAAAATATGAGGACCGCACTTTCTCAATGGTTTCCTACTCAGAAAAGCATGCTGATCATGAATCAGGATGTTGCCAGGCGCTATTTTGGTGCAACAACCCCCCACAGCCCATTGTTGTTCACCCCCTTTTATCTATAGTAATTGCTCTGGAAAATTCAAAATCTAGGTCCTAGAATGTGAATGAAGACCGGGAAATGATCTCAACTCACTCTGGGCACTACAAGTAAGACTTATATGCGAATTTGACGGATCCTGAGTACCATTTTATACAGGGTGCCCGGAAAACTGCGGGATTTTTGTTCCTTTTTTAGTTTTTTGCAATTTACTTTGAAAGGAAACATTCTTAGGTGAAAAATAATCATACTATTGTTTTGGGCATAAAATTCACAAGAGAATAGTATCCTTCTCATTTTTCTACGATCAATGAGTATCAAGCTATGAATTATCGAAAATTTGTAAGTTTTCTGTACTAGGTATATAGTTCAGGCAAATTCAACTTTTGCCTACAAAAAATTAATGTAAGGCTGGAAGTCGTCTTAATCTACATCGGGCAACCCAAATAAGTCCAATATAAGTTTGCAATATAAGTTTGATGGATTCTGAGGTGTGCATAATACAGAGTGACAAGAAGACAGTTGAATTTTGGTTCTGTTTTTAGTTTTTTGCAATTCACGCAAAAAAGCGTCAGATAGAGAATAGATTCCTTATACTTATTCTAGCCAATAACATTTCCAAGAGATTTGTGTCAAATTCAACCCTTCATCTTGAAAAGGAACGAGCTTGGTTCCAAGATGGAACTGGGATGAAAAAGCATAGAATAGATGAGTTGAGAATTGAAATTTTTTCTCGATAGTTCTAGTGATCCAGACCAGATTGCGGCTCTCTAGGAATATTGGAAGAGACAGCCTGCATAAACGATACGAAATATAAACCTGGAACAGGTGTAAACTGAAAACGTGTTGCCAGTTATAATACTGCTCCATTAATACTGCTATAGTCGACTGGAAATGGTTGGTGGAGACGGAATATTGCTCTTATTTGGTGTTCAAGCAAGCTCAACAATCATTCAAGCTGAGCTTGCCTGGCTGTTGATCTAAACTGGCCTTCCAGATCCTGGCATCAAAATTTTCACCTGTGCAACTGAATAATTTATAAATAAACTTTCCAAGTTATGCATCAAAATATAAATTATTAACATGAACACAATTGTGTGTATACAATACATGCATACAATTGTAGAAGTGTGTGACTCAAAGTTATTGATTTGTTATCTTTTATAATATTACTGACGTCTATGCTATTTGGTTTCTAACAATAAAATTCTATTAATTTAATACTATCATTCATCAAATGCAATATTAACAATCGTGCATCAGTTTTTGTAAAAGCGTGATTTGTACTTGGATTTCTGTTTCAATTTCAAGTCTAGGATCTTAATATACGATAGTATGACAATCCTGGATGTCTAGACTGATCTGGCGCCATGTCACCATGACAACGCGTTTGCTTCCCACACTTGCTGCTATAATTTGATTATTACACCAATGCAGCGTTCCTGATTTACAACTCAAGTGGCGTATTGAATTCTCATAATGATACTATGGAGTAAATAATATTCCATGGTTGATAATTCGAATACAGCATACCACGAGGATTTAAACATCTAAGGGGAATAATTGTTCCAGGAAAATTCAACATTAACTTAACTTTCATAACTTATGTGGAATAATTAAATTTTTTGACTCAGTATGATTAATATATTTCTAGTATTCTAGTCTCAGTATGAAATTCTTATCAATCAAAGTAAACGTTTGAAAATTCAATAATAAAAGTAAACTTTTTTTGAGAGAAACTACAGGTGCAGCTATTAATAACTTGTAATATAAAAAAGGTAGAATATGGTAAAAACGATAGAAATAGAGACTATATAGACATATAGTAAAAAAACTAATGACAATCATTAGTAATTAGATGATTTAGCTAGCTAAGTAAGTAGGAATAGCTTAGTTTGATAACTTTTCTAGCTCCTATGGTTTGTGAGAGGATCACAACCTGGAATCTTAGTTCAATCATGTTCTCCTAGCTTGGTTGATAATAAAATGACAAGGATATGCAGAAGTAACCCAAAAAGGAGACCATTTATACTATCCAGGTATTACCAATAACTCCAGCTCATTTTGATAATTAACGGTTTATATTATTTCTGAGGGAACTTTACTTTGTAGTTACTGGGTAAAAATACTACTGGAATTATAGCTTAATCTTGTTTCCATAACCAGGCTAAAAAGCTGAGCCGATGAGAACTAACCCGAGAGGGAAACCATCAAAACAATCTAATTATTAAGAAAAATCTATAATGAAGGAGTATTTCCATTTGGATGAATTTAACACAAAAAAAACTTTCCACTTTGAAAGTGGAGTTTAGTAGTTAGTAGACTTTTGATCCGTTCATTTGATGTGACGCACGAAGGGAACACTTTTGATCACGAGTTTTAATCAGACAAGTTCGCTTTGGATCCCCGCTATTAGGAGTGAGACTTGGGAGTTTTTTCGTCGCCCTCTTTTATTCCATAAACGCAATGACAGCCTACTATTTATTCAGGGAATGAATAAAATGCAAGAGCAAACTTCCGCCGCTCGGCAGTTGTTGAGTTTTGGCGGCGCAAAGTTTTCATCCCTCAGCGAGAAACTTGGCTCGTTGATGGGATTTGCACCAACCTCAGCCTCAGACTGATGCGAGATGCGAGCGGCCAACTTTCAACTTGGTAAAATAAGCCCGTAAATATGCAGCTTGCCGGTACTGGTTTGCCACAGTACCGTCGTGTTTGAGGGAACAGGGAGGATGGGCCTGGGCTATCAGTTTGGTATTATTCAACAACATAATACTAGATACCAGAAGGATTCAAGTGAAGATCTTGATACATGAGTACGTTGATAATGTGTGAAAGATTATGAAGAAATATAATAAGTATTCATTTATCTATTTATTTATTCATAATCTTCACATAGAACATCAAAATTTGAGTTTCACTCGAATGACAGGTGACATGTCAGTGTAATCTGATTATAAATTATTCCTATAGTTATCCTTTCTACTAAATATTGATCAAATTACAAGTATGATCAAAATGAATCATCTATTTACTAAGTCAAAAAATCAAATACCTGATACCTATAATCAATTACCTGAAACTCCCAATAATATGAACGCAATACAGTATACTAAGAACTATAAAGAATAATGACTATAGTCTCTCAACTAATAACTGGGTACATCCATAGGCTATCGATCATTGTGGATAATTATAATATCAATAATGTGAGGAAGAAAAATTCCATTCTCTAAATTGCAAGCATAGTCCATGTGAGTATGATTAAAAATATGATGTTACAGAATTTTCTTCTGAATATATGAAAGTGTATTTTCAACACCCTTGGATAAGAGGATAAGCGAAGATTAAATAACCTGAAGGCAAGATGTGAAAATGACTCCACCTCGGCTCGGTCAATATTGATTCAAAAATTATAAATTTGGTCTTAAACTGTAGGAAACATTCTGATCGACAAATTGAGAATATTAAAGAGAGTTTGAGTAATTTCCCCATCTTGGCAGAAGGTCTTCTTTGCTTGGACAGACTATATTTACTACCTGATTTCTGCATTCGATGTCCCAGAATCATTGAATAATTTAACGTTCCAAAGAATTAATCGAATCACAATTTAATCGTTACTTGTGCGTTATAATCCCCGGTCAACAAACTTCAAATTCCAGCCTGTGTTTCTTTCGTATGGTGTATTTCTACAAATAAACTCATCGACTTGATGGCACACGCATTTTCCCTTCAGGCTTCCCACAAACAAAAATCGTCTGGCAGCCGCCGCATTACGAGTGTTGATCACGCAAGAGGGCAGAAGGGATAAAGCAGCCAATTGTCGATTTTCCCTGCTAAGTCCACGAGACTGCGCAGAGGCACCCTTTAGGGCCACACCGATTGTGTCTTGGCCCTTCTTGCCTGGTCACGTTACTCGCTAGTGTTCCCTGCGCCCTTCCTGAGCACGGCTGTACTTCCATTAGTCCAGACATTGCTTCAGAAACGCCACGGAGCCCTTTGTTCGCCCTGAGATACTACAACAGCAGGTAAAGACATGCATAGCGTTTTGATTCTGTAGTTTGTAGAAGGGAATATTGTTAATTGAGATCATACTCTTTCGATGATTGTGAAACTGTTGCAAAATTTTGGATGTTGACTTATGAAAATAGGTTATCTTGAGATAACACAGTCGATTCTGAGTAGTTTGCTTCTATTAAACGTTATCGGTAATGTTGTTGGTATCGGTAATTTCATTAGTTATGAGCTGGGGTCGAATTCAGAATCTTTTCTACCATTCACATTTACTGTAGATTACTATTGGGCTATCATGTCTCACAGATAATGAATTATTTTTCAAGTCATTTACTTATTATTGAGGTAACGACAGATGGTGTGACGACAAATTTAGAGAAATACATGATTTGATATGATTATGATAATCCATGATTTGATATGATGGTTACTATGTACATCTGAGTTAATGAATTTTGATTGGCAGTGTTTGCAATGGAAGAGGATATGCATATATGCATATTTTATATAATTGTGAAAGATGTGTTTCCTCTCATTGCATTGATTCTAAATTTCTATGAAACACTTCTTTACTCGAATTCATGTTCCCCCCATTATTTCATATTTACCCCACATTTTATGTCAACCCAATAAAATCCTCCATATACAGGGTGTATCAGGAGGAATGTGCAATACTTCTCAGGCTGATTCCTTAGACCAAGTAGACAAAAACGTTCCGTCGGACCAACCGCCAAAAACGCTATATTACTGAGATAACAATGGCAAAAAATTAAGATTTTTTAAAAAATATTAATTTTTCTAATTTTTAGAGGCTTTAGTGAGGTTCTAAAATAATCAATTCCTATGTAAAATTAGCTAAGGAATTCAATGAAACCAGTTACAAGTTTTTAACTTTAACGGTTATTGAGATAATTGGAAAATATTCTAAAAAACGCCATTTTTCAACAATAAGGGTGACAAATGGATAAGGAATCATGAAATTATATTTTTCATTAATGGAAGTTGAAGAGAGACAGATTCTAGAGAAAAAGTTAAATTGCGGAAATTGTGTAAATCTTACACAAATCTCAGAAATGGCGATCAAAAATTGCAAAATCGCTACTAAACACAAATTCATGACTTGTCCTATGTTTTATCAATTATTTCATCAATATATATCTATTAAAAGAAATTGGAAAAACAAGTCAAGTTAGTACAAGTTCGCCTGTAATGCACACCATACTTTCTTACTCACTGTCATGGCCATACATTTCTGAGTATATATTTAATCGCACCAACAAAGTCTCTACGTGATTAAAGAATTTGGTGAAAGTATGGCGAATGGAGGGAAAATATTAAATCTCAACAAAATTTTATGGAGCGATTCACGGTGACGGCCACACTATGAGGGTAACTCTCCAATAAAAATGAATGAAACGGTTGAGTCCTAAGCAAATTGAATTCTAATTCATCAAGGACTCAATGAAGACTTTCCAATATATGTTTATATAAGACCAGCCAGCAGGCTCGTTTCGCTCGCCTTATCCGTCAAGCCAGGGGGCTCTGCCCCCTGGAACCACGGCAGTGAAGCAGTCAGTGTCTATAAGACAAACAGGCTCGCTTCACTCACCTGCAAATCCCATTCCAACAACTTTGCTTTGTTGATCACATCACTCAACAGGGTCATACGGATGATTTGAGTATTCTTGAATATATTAGTTATTCTCTCACTTCGGCTCAACCTTAAACTGGGTATTATATAAATGATTCGAACATATTTAGTTCAGTCGTTCCTGTGAAATCTGCTAAAGTGCTAAAAGAACGTTGGAATTATCAAAAGGATTTCAAAATTTTTCAGTACAATATTTCCATAACCCAATCTGAACCTGTCTACCAAATTTCTACATTTTCTGTAAATTAGTTCTCGAAAACGATAAGAAAAACTTTAATACTGAGTGTATCCTTGAGAAAGTTCAAGAATCTGTTCCTAGTGCGCACTGCGCTTTATGTCAATAAGTACAACCAGACAACCAGAGACAATGTATTATCATACAATGTATTATTGTATAATGATACATTGTCTCTGGTACAACCGAACATGCCATGAATATCATTCCGCGTTTATTGAAAAGATGAATTAATTAGCTAAGGCGCAAGATATGCAACCCGCAATGCATTTTCAACTTTGAAAAAACATAATTACTGGCGTAATCTTGAACGGATTTCAAAAATATTCTAACACAACATCTTTAGACCTTAACTGAACCTGCCCACCAAATAACAACATTTTCTACTTGTTGGTTCTCGAAAAAATTAATAAGGCGGGTATTACACGATGATAGTTCTATGACATATTTCTATTATCAAACATCTGTGATGATGAAATATTACAGTGCAATGAACCAAATATTATAAATGATCATATTCTATGTCATATGTTCTCCTAAAGAGAACATATAATATTTTTGATAATAGATGTATCGATGTATGACATAGAACTATTATCGTGTAATAGCGGCCTTAGACGCCGAAAAACTATAAAAAAACTCAAACATTTGGCGTAGCCTAATCTCATGAAGTTTCAAAAACCGTTATTAGTAAGCGTTTAGAGGTCCAACTGAACATGTCTGCCAAATTTTGACGCACTCGGTTCGGTAGATTTTTAGCTCTGCTGATGAGTGAGTGAATAAATGAATAGGGACTTTGTCTCATAACTTAACAGACTCATTCATTTCAGAGGAGAATTCCAATATTATTTGAACACTCGTTAAAATTGAATTCATTATGCAATATTATAGGATTTTATTCTATAAAAATGTAATGGTTATATTTCTATATAATTCATCAGACAATGAAGCTCGGAGCTGTTGTATCCATACTCAGAGTACAGTTGGCTGATGCAGCAAATACAGTGCTCTATGGCTGGGTCTGGTCATCTTACCAGTATTGATCGTTAGCGCTAAATATAAACCGATGTTATTCCGTGACGTACTGTTTGTTAGTGTCCACCAACACAGGACTGAAAACTATAAATTCTACTTTTATAGCTGATAAAATACATCATAAACTTTCAAAATAAAATACGAGCATTTCGATGTGATTTTATTAGGGTTTATTGGGTTCGTTTATTCGCTGGCTGTTTTAAGATGAGGTTAACCAAATGGGAGCTGATTTCGTTGCTATATCCCGCAATAACTGTAGTAAGCTTCAGAGAATGCTTCCAACTATAGAAACTATGCAATAAGATTATTCAATATGATGTCTTTATACTTTTAGCATGGAGTAACAGTTCTATGCATCATTCTTATAGGCCTATGTGATGCTAAAATTTTCATTCAGGTTTCAATCGAGTTCAAACTTGAATGGTGTTCGAATTCTATAGAATTATATTAGATTAAGATAAAATAAATACTAGGATAACAGTGAAACTCTTCCACCTGTGATTCTCTAGTACGAAAAAATGTCAGGAGTAAACTCACTATAAATACCGCATTGTTTCTGATAGGCTTATTGATAATAAAGTTATATTCGTTCATGGGAGTTTTCTTGGCTCTAGAGAGTTTCATGACACTTATACCTCTAATCATATAGCTTTGCAGTATTGAATGTTTGCATTTATGAGAATGAATTTCTCATTAAGAATTTCTGCAAAAACAAATTAATGTTTTGATCCAGTGAATTAATGATAATGAATTCATTCATGAAAACAATACAATTGGCAATGATTTGCATTATCAAGAGATTATTTATTGAAAAAAAATTATCATTATGAAATAGAATTACTTAATTATCAAGTAATAGTCATGTCAACCGCTTGTAATGGACAGCAGAACATGAATCATTTTCGCTCGATTTTCGAACCAATTACATCGTCCAAAATGGTATCCACTCGAAATCTCACTCACATGAATATTGATGGACTAAAGATTGATAGACCGCTCAATTTAGCCCAGCAATTACTGTGCTTGCGCATCGTTCTGAGCTATGATGGAAGGTTTTCATCATCAGGATAATCATTATCGGGTGTGATGGAAAGTTTTTGTCATCATAAAACTCATTGTCAGGTTTGATGAAGGGTTTTTTAAGCAGTCGTTTAAGCCTAATAACAGTTTGCAGAGCATTTTGGGAGAGTGTCCGAATGAGCGAAAGCGAGGTTAATGCGTCCGTTGCTCCCCCATGGAGCGACGTTCACTGTTTTGCAATGTAAATACCCATCAGAGAGGAGCCCGACCAGGCGGGTACCTGCTTTTAGCTGGATTAATGCCTGTGGGACCGACTACCCAAACTTGACAAGTGGCGCTGCTTTGTTTCCAACAGTCTAAATATATGCAAACCAGCGAGGTCATTAATGGTAGCCAAGATAATACTGCAGTCGCCTCTCCCGAGAGAGCGCGATGACATCTCGAGTTACATTGAAACGTTTTTAAGCACTTCCAAAGCACTTCATCTAAGCGCACAGGTGAACCTCCTCTATTGTGTTGACTCAAAGAAAACAGGGGAGGGAAACGAGTGATATTATTACCCATATTTAATGATTTTTGCATAAAAGTATACTTGAAAGTATTAAATCATCTAGTTTTAAAAGTCGAATTATGCAAATAATACTATACCATATTATTGAAATCAATTATGTTGTAAGGAAGTTTTTCAATATAAAACTTGATTCCTCACAAACATAGCTTAGTCCAAAAATTCTCCTGTATTCTATGTCATTCTTAGTGAAGAATGAAAATGAGTAATGGAGGAAAAGGGTCAAGGAAAAAACGTCCTCCACCCCCTGGAGGAGACCTGTATTCCTCTTTTGTGAATGGAGAAAAATGTTCAGATTCTTGATAAGATTCGAGGAAAAGAATGTTCGAAATGTTGTAGAGTATACCTATATGAAATAGATTGAGAAAATGAATAGATTAAAATATTGGAAAGGGAAGCTAGAGTTGAAGGGGAGGTGTGAAATAAGTTACTTTAAAAATATATGATAATTGAACGAATAATACAGATTGAACTGTTTGACAATAAGAGAATAAGGAAGAAGTGTAAGGAGTGGTTGAAAGAAGTGAAACGAAGCAGGTAAACGAATGATTAGAGAGCTACGATGAGAGTAGGCCTACATTAGAAGAACAAGGATTCTCACAAAGGTAGAACCATTAAAATGGTTTATAGAATTGAAACAAGTAGGCTATCTAGGCTATTTATTAATACCTCGTCATCAGCGAGTGCAAATTTCATTGCACTTCTCATTGTACTTCCTCATCTTCCGATACTAACAGTAAAATTTGCACTCACCGATGACGCCTCGCGCCTACCGGCGCTTCGGCTCATCGTGTGTGCGATTTGGAATTTCAACAAGCCCATGTTGTCTCGCGCCTGTCAGCGCTTCGGCTTGATGTTAAGCCGTGTATCGACAGTCCGAGGCATGTGCTACGAATGCCTCGCTGTACAGTCTGTTGACACAAAAAAGAGTAGTACTACTAGTCTACTATCTACTAGTCTACTAGTCTACTATCTATCCACACATGCCTCGGACTGTCGATACCGGGTTTGCTAGCAGCGAGGCAAACGCTGCACACAATTCGCAGCGAGCAGTGCCTGTTGCCTCGCAATGCACAACGAACAATTCTACAAACTAACCTCAAAATTGTACCCCATTCCTATGCATTTTTGTGATTAAGAATTCTATTTGGGTGCAGAAGGTTCTAATAGGCAATAATAAGCATTGCATTGAATTTTTATTTACTAACTGAGCACAAACTAACCTCCAAAGTCCAAATTCAATTGTCCAAATTTAATCCAAATTATCAATTGTCAGAGCTTAGTTGCTTTGTCTCCCGCTTGATAACGCTAGTCAATTTGTTCGAATGCTCGCATTTTTGGTTACAAAAAAAGCAGATTTTTTATTATAATTATTTTTATTATAATCATAATTATATACTATAAAATAATAATTTTTGATTTTTGCAGATTATATTCACACATATGCCTCAGACATGAGTTTATACTTTTTTTGCGTCACCAGACTGTACAGCGAGGCATTCGTAGCACATGCCTCGGACTGTCGATACGCGGCTTTAGCCGAATTGACCTGGATTTGGAAAGAAAATAGATTTTTGGTCTGTAATATTCCAATATATCGGATCAAAGAGATGGAATCGATAATGGATCATTTGTTTCCTTAACTCTGGTATTATACCAATAATTTATCATGAAACACCAATACTTTTTTCAAATGTGTTTTTTTGTCTCCTTTAAATCCTGATGAAGATTACCTTGATTTCAAGAATGATGGAATGACATTGAAGCACTTTTTGTACACGTGCAGCAAGGGCGCTGCCCGCGTTGCTCGAAATTCACTGTCTTACCGAGCCATGTAGCGCGGGTTGCCTATATACAGATTTATGTAGTGCAAGTTGCCTATCTAACTAAACTTTTCAAGTATGGGGTGGCGCCCCTGCTAATTTTACACAAAGGGGACTCATATCAGTTGATAGAGCTCATAAATTATTATCTATATTATATAGGGTGTCAATTTGAAAAACAATAGTTTGAGACACTTTCGAGAAAATTCATTTTCTCAACAATGCTGCGGATCTTCGGCTATTTCGCCAGGAGCGAGACTCATGACAGTCGATAGGGCTTATATAGGACTATTTCGGGTATGAGTTTAGGAAAAATCGTTAGAGCCGTTTTTGAGAAAATCGTGAAAAACACCATTTTTTACATATTATCCGCCATTTTCTTCGTCATTTTTCAATGAATGTTGTTGAATTTCTTAGAGTCGGGTCCTCATGGTTTAAGAACCTTGCGTTCGAAGTTTCAAGTCAATCAGTCACTTAGGAATCGAAATATTGCAAAATCCATTTTTCTCAACAATGCTGCGGATCTTCTGTGATTTTGTCAGGAACGAGACTCATGGCAGTCGATAGGGCTTATATAGGGCTATTTTAGGTATGAGTTTGAAAAAAATCGTTAGAGCCGTTTTCGAGAAAATGTTGAAAAACACAATTTTAGGTATATTATCCGCCATTTTTTCCGCCGTTTTTCGATGAATTTTTTTGAATTTCTTAGAGTCGGGTCCTCATGGTATAAGAATCTCAAGTTCAGAATTTCAAGTCAATCGGTCAATAATTAGGGATCGAGAGATAGTGTATACAGACATACACACACATATACATACATACATACATACATACATACACACACACACATACACACAGACCAATACCTAGGGTTCTATACAAAGGGGGTAGACGCACGGTCCGCCATTCTGTGGTCAACTTTTAGCGCTAGGTTTGAATTCATATGAATATTTTTGATGATAGAGACGATAAACAGATGTTTATCAAGTTGAGCGAATGAATTAAGATATTGTTTTGAAATCTTGGCGGTTAATTTGTCATATAAAATAATGGTTTATATTGCTTAGCATCAAATTGCAAAAAATATAACCATTTTTATCATAAAACTGAAATTAAAAAATACAAATTTGTCAGATGCAGGAAGATGAATCAAGGTTGAAATTTTGACTTAAAAATTGCCAGACTGGAAATTCAATGCTCTGTGAAGTGAGTATTATTTTTTCTAACATAATTTTTATCATTAATCATGATAGAAAACTTGAAATCGGGGCACCTTAATTTTTTGGAAAGCAATACTTTCCTTACCTATGGTAGTAGGTAGGGCAAGGAAAGTAAGAAGTAGAAAGAGAAGAGAGATGGGTGGCTGGAGAAGACAACATCGAGTAAGATAATAAATTGACAGAATGGAGTGCATATGAAGGATAGAAAATCAGATGAAAAAATACAGAGTGATCGTAAAGTCGCGCAACCCGACATAAAAACAGTCATAGAGAGCTGTAATGTAGTATTGAATTTTCTTTCAAAGTTAATGATATACAAGTGATTATTTCTTGATAACGTTCTGCTGTGATTGTCTATTCTATTTAAGATAGGCCCGACACTTACACCTTATCTCTCCGGCGAGATACACCACACCACAATGCAATTTTTGAGACTGTAATGACTGTTCATGGAATTCATGTGGATTCTCTGCAGACCATATCCTGCAATTTTGACAATTGACATATCCACTTAGCTGAAACAAAGTTTCATCGCTGAAAAAACTTTGTCCAGAAAAGATATGTTATTTCGAATGAAATTTGTAAACCAATGACAATACCGCAACCGTTTCTCCTTATCTGGCTCTTGAAGCTGGTACGTTACGTTAATCCGGTAGAGATGTAATTTTAATAACTTAGAGGCTTAATGGAAACTCCTATAATACTGTCCAGTCTGGGAAGAAAGTTTTTGGAAGAGACTTTTTTGAAGAACGAAACGAATTTCATTCATCGTCTGCAGACTGTCATCAGTCAAAACACTTGGTCCGTCATTCACGCTACCTGTATCCCAAAAACAATAAAAAAACGACTTATGGTCGATTTGTTTAGTACTTCAGCATCTGGAAAGACATTGGAGAAAAGTTCTTGACGCTTTGCGTAGGATTTCAATCCATAGTAGGCCTAACTTAAACGATAGAAACTCTTTTTTCTTGCTTAAAATACATTGCGGTTCGAACTGAACAAACAAAATGATTTCTGGCTAACTGTCGCCGGTTAGCATGATTTAACAGTGCTGTCACCTTCTATACTACTGGACGAAAAATTCCAACACCCAAATCATACTTTACAAATTTACCTGTCTTTCCCACACGGCTTCAAAAATTGGGTTGCGCGACTTTTCGATCACTTTGTATAATCAAGTATGAGAAAAAGAGGGAGAAGGAGAATAGAGAGAAGTAGGAAAAGAGGGTAGAATCAAAGAAGTTGGGAAGAGGTGTAGCTGTAGATAATGTGCTCTTTTAATTCGGCTGCAAAGGCCTGTTGATGTTGAGTATCTGGCCACAGCTGGTTGCAGATACGGCGCCGTCGAAAGTAGCGTTGAGGGCAGCCGACTACAGCTATGCCGTGTACTGGCATTACGTGGCGTGCCTCTGGGAAATATGGAAATGAATGAGTGATCAATAAGACCACTCCCTCTCGCCCTTCTCCCCTCTCTTTCTAGACACTGGCGCCACTTTGTCTCTTCTCTCCCTTCCTTCGTTCTCAATTCTACTTTCCATTATTTCGTTCCCCCTTTTCCCACTCGTTTACATAATATTTACACCAACCCTCCTATGCACACAATGTGCTGCTAGAACAGTAGCCGAGAACCCCACGATAATAATTTCAACGATTAGTGTCGTCAACATCATCATTACTCCAACTAAGAACGAAATCTTGAATTGATGAGTAGGTACAATAAATTATCATTGGATAAGTACGTATAATCATAATGAAGATGAGTAAAACAATCAACATGATAATATTATTTAAGTCGCGAATAGAATGTATATTACTGTATAATGATATTGAAAACTTCATCTCAATTAAAGTTCCGCTCTCCTCATTCGAGAAGTATCGTAGCAAAAAAGTAGAATATTATAAGTATTATGTATATGTATATTTATTATGTATATATTATAAGTATATGTACTGTAATACCAAATACTGGTCAATCTTGATTTCCAACACTAACAACAAAATAAAAAGTTTTTAGATTATAGTGATGCTTGGTATCGTCATTCTCTTCATTGTAATTATCACCAGCATCATCGGCATAATTATTTCATATGACTCAGATGAGTTTTACTCATCGGGTAACAGATTAGGAATGTTATCACCATTGTCATTGATGACTAATCAGTAATCTTCGTCGTCAACATTCTAACTCCATCATTATCCACATTCTAATAATGGAAGCACAATATAATTCATCAGCTTAACATAAAAGCTGGCTTTCAGCGTTATCCAACTCAACAACGACCAATAAGTTTCTTATCAAACTAGAGTAAGTAATGTATTGTTATAATCAACAGGTAATATACTTTGTTATTATTCAAATCTCAGTATATCATATTAGGAAATAACATGATTTCCCTTCGACGGAAATTAAGATTATGGTGCCGGTGGAACTACCTTTGGAGCTCCCCACCGAATACGGCATAAGAATACATCCAATATACTTTGTCAAGATATCAAACTGTATTTTCCAATGGAATAAATAAATACCAAATGAGAAAAGTATCAATAAGTGTCATTACAGCCACCCTTATCATGATCTTGATCATGATTTTTTATGATAGCCTACGTAATGTGAAGAGGATCATTATAAAATATTTAAATTTATGAGTATAATTGATAAAATCGTCGCCACTAGAGATTTTGTTCGGGCACAACCCTGATAAATTTATCACTACTGCTGCTGTTATGTACTATTTTTTACTATCACCTTCAAGCGCTCCCACTTTTTTCATTCCACGTGCGGAGTTTCAAACACAATACCAGCAGGATAAAACACTCTAGCAGTCATTCATCATGAGTGAAACTCACGTGGCTTTGATTTTTCAGAGTTGTTTACAGCTCTGAAAACATGTTTGGAAAATATTTTGTTATCGAGACTGCTTCATCAACGTTTGAATGCTGGATTTTTCAGGAAATATTGATAACAAAAATAATATGTGTGGGACATTTGTATGTATATAGTACTCAACTCCTCATAGACTATAGACCACTGATATTTGGCTCATGCATGAATAAGCTGTTATATTAGGAAAGTCTTCATCACTGGCACAATTATTAGAAGCAAAAAGTAGTGGAATTATTGTTCCCTACTTTTTTCAGATTTGAAAACATGCGTGGGACTTAACTGTTTCCAATATTACCCTGAAGAGGAAAGAAATGTATTATGCCAGTCCCCTCCCATTGTAGTTTATGTGAATAACCCTGTTCAAGTTATCCAATTGCAAAAATGGTTTTTGCCTCTCATGAGTATAGTATTGTTGAAAATTGGGGGTGTCAAGTCAATGGATATTATGTTATTCCCATGGTGCTGAGAGGCTCGAGAGTTGAGACACAAAACATTTTTCCAAAAGTATTGATAGAAATAATAAATTAGTCCGTGGAGCTAGGCTGCTGAGAGTGAGCACAAACTGAAAATTTATCCATCATTCCAGATAAGAAAAAATTTCATACAATATCTAAACCTCACCTTTTAAACTTAGAACGTTTTTTTAGTTCCCAAATTTAACTCTGTTAGCGACTTTTGGAAGATGTGTGAGATCATAGCCTCCTTTAACATAAAGAAGCTGTCTATTAAAGGAAGCTATGGTGAGATACTTTTCAAAATCACCATTATGCTGGAAATGATAAACTTGATGTCATCGTGAAACATTGGTTTGGATTTGAAGACATATATGACCCCATCTCAAGACAAATTCACATCTGTCAGATATGAATCCAGCTGTCAGTGTTCGGTCCATCAACTCAGTGGCGGATGAGGATTATTATTTCCAGATTGACACTTTTCGAGAATAAGTTTATTCCTAGCATAATTTCAACTAGGAGAGAATATGACAAAGATTGACTTTATTTGTTAGAAAACTTGTTTCGAAATGTTAGTTTATGCATGAAATTATGTTGTTAGTGTTGATAGTGATCATTATGATAGTTTCTCCTCACAATCGGAGATAAATGAACTATTACTCTATTCGTACTAATGAGATGATCAAGTCCAGCAAAATAATATATAACAGTTCAGAATAAAAATCTGAAATCGTAAATGAATATTTAAGCGTCTCATTTTCTAAAATTTCCTGTTAATAGAGCAATAATTAACCTCTTGAATATAAGAAAAAAGAATAGCCTCTTCATTTTTCGGACTTTGTGAAATATGGACAGTGATTTCCACTCGATCAACGAGTAATTTGGTTCATCACATTTATAGTTTCTCCATTTGTGATACATTCCTTCCAAAAAAGAGTCCTTGGTCATCAAGTTCTCTATCAAGTTCATTGGTATTTATTGTTTCCAATGAAGCTTTTAAAAAATCATTATTCTTATCTGAATGGAAGATAATTCGTGTAGAACTAATAAGACTGTCAAACGCACTGATTCGTTGAAAAAGGAGAAAAGAAAAGGGGAGAAAATTAATAAGAGAAGGAATAAAAGGAACAAATAAATAAGCAGAGAAGAAATGAAAGGACAGCGGAGTATGAGAAAAGTAATCGAGTTTTATGGCAGTGACTGGTGACGCAAGCAGCAGAGCATTCCGACTGTCCTTTTTCTTTCTCCTTCCTATTTATGTCGTCCTTTCTTTCCCTGCCGAATGGAACAATGGCAATACTAATAATAATTGGAATCCAGGGTGGAGTGGAGGCAGGGACGCAATTGTGCCGTACGTTTCCAATCATTTTGCGTTTCTGTTTCGTAGCCTGAATCCGTTAACAATGTGCGCTTCGCACCTCTGAACGCTGCTGATAAGACCCGACAGACAGAGAAGTGAGTGACTCGCTTTAATAAAGCGTCAGTCCTAATGACGAGTCCTTCAACCCCCTCACTTCAACCCTCCATCCCTAAAGCTGTCCTTCATTCGAGTCGGACAACCATTTCTCCTCTTCAGGAAACAAGTTCCCTTTTTCTTGTAGTCGTGCTTCAAAATACGCTAAATTCTGACAACTGTTAAATGAGACGACATTTATCTTCGATTGGAAATATTTTGGGTGATAACTACCATATTGTTCATCATTAATTATCGTTGCAGACTAAATTTTCTTGAAACGAGATACAAAGATGTAGTGCTCTTCATTTCCTGTACATCAATCTCTATTTTTGATTCAAAATAACTGTTAATGTTCAAGCTGTTAGGAAGTGGACCATTATTTTCAAGTTAATTTTGTTATAGTACCCCTTTCAGAGCTTCAAATCTTCAATCATTCGGGTTCATAAGTTGGACAAGAAAATAATGATTTTATGAGTGAATGGATCAGAGTAATTTATTCTAAATCGAATACTTTCAATGCTATTTTTTTAATTGTACAATAAATTTTATTCAGCACAATAGTCATGTTACTTTCACAAGATCTACATCTTTCCATTATTGTTCCCAATTAATTTTGACTAGATACTTCAAATTTAAACCCCCCTTTTTCTATGAGTTGGATCATCTTATATAGCCTAACTTACTAATTGGACCATTATATGAAACTTTGACTCATCATTATTTCTTTTGTGATCCAACCAATAATAAGTTGTATAAAATTCCAGTCTCAATATTAAAATGAAATAATATACAAATACATGTCTCGTTTTATTCTCGTGTTAAGATTGATTCTCCTATAATAGCAAAACCATTAATTCAAAACTTATCCTACTTGCGCCGATACATTAATATCGTGTGTTTTTAAAAGTAGTCATTTCAAAATAATTATGTGATAATAAGATACTAGTATAGGGGTATTCACAATGCCGTCGTATTATGCCAAGTGTGTTATTCAAAATAATATCACATCTGTCATATTAACAGATTTTGTACTATTATGCAACATACTAGATTGAATTATCGCTTTATCGGTAATTTGATCACGTTATAGTTACGACGTGACCCCCTTTCCACCACGCTTGACCACAGTACTAATCATGAGGTAAACCACATCGTCTTCATCATCATCATCATCATCATCATTGTTGATAATCAATCAAAAGTAATGTAATAATCAATCTCTGGACTGATAACTAAACAATTTTAACACAATATTAGATTTACTAATAATTATCATTTCGTATTATAAAGGTTTTTGGAAACTTTTTCTATTCATGGTTAGTGTTTAGCAAGTTTATTAGTTCTGCTACTGAGAATCAGAAGACGTTTGCATTAAGCTATGATTTCAATAGAAAATATTTTCCTTCATTGTATAATTTATTTGATATTGAGTTACCATTTCACATAAATTTGCTAGAAATATCCATAAAGGCATCAAGTGACTCATATCAATGAAATTTTAATTATTTTCAAAAAATTCGTTCGAGCCACAAACTTAATTCCAAATTCATTAAATAAGTTTGAGGAAAAAACAATGTCTTGCAACTTCAGAACCAAGCAAGCGAGT
This sequence comes from Sogatella furcifera, assembly GCA_017141385.1. Taxonomy (NCBI): domain Eukaryota; kingdom Metazoa; phylum Arthropoda; class Insecta; order Hemiptera; family Delphacidae; genus Sogatella; species Sogatella furcifera. The sequence goes on along the minus strand of CM029547.1, from coordinate 18,258,317 downwards.
GATAACGTGAAAGCAATAATACTTCCCATCCATTTATGAGTTTTATTGAGATATGAGATGTGCAACTCTCATAGAATGAAATGAGCAAGCCTTGAGGATAGTTACTTGGCTTCGCCGACGAAGACGAGGAGAAATTATACGTTCTGAAAATTGGTTTAGAAATATCGAGTGGGTCGGTTGGGAATACCGCGAAACGTCGGTGCAATCAACGAACCCTGTGTCTTGGCGAATCAAAGAAGCGGGTGGAAAATCTTCAAGTCCCGCTGATATTAGATTCTGTAATCAAGAGTTCGTCGTTCCCTTAAACGGGGCGGGATGCTCCTTTATCCATTCCCGTAGTTTTCATCATGCTCGCTCGAAATATTCGTTGCCGTCTTGCTCGGATTAGTTTTCTACGTTGTCATCACCGATGTTCCCCATAATCCTCAGTAATCGACGTCTTTCTCTTGCAAAGCGACGGCAATGCTTTCAAAAGCGCAATCTGTACCTGCTATCTGCAAACTTGAAAATTAATATCCCGCTCGCTAATTCTCAAACAAGCTATTCTGTGACTGTAATTACCGCGGTGAAGTAATGTTGAAGCGAAACCGATGTCTTGTAGGATGGAAAAAGCCGGTTGAAAATACTGATCAATGTCACTCAAATTAAATCAGAAATACTCATTCATCTTCAGATAATGTCAACCTTCATGAATTTAATGTGGTGTATTTGATTTAAGGAGTACCTAATTCGAAGAAATACTGTCTCAGCTCTTGTACCTAACGTGTTCCGATCAACTTGAGAAAGAATATATAACACCCAGATAGCACGTAAGGTTATTTCAAGCTGTAAATTAAGTAGATTTTGAATTGGAAGTCCCAGTTTGATCAAACCAGCCTAATTCAAACTTGTAACAGGCTTTAAGCAATCAAGCTGGAAGTTTTAAACTTGTAACAAGCTGGAATTTTCATTCTTAAAAACAACCTTGAATGTTCCAGCTACAGTCCAGCTTGTTTCAAGCTAGAATCAACCTTGATTCCAGCTTGAACTTTCAAGCTTTGCAAACAGCTTGAAACGTGGAAACTTCTTAACTTAAATCAGCTTGTTGAATGGAACATTCAAGCTGGAAACCAGCTGGACCCCAGCTGTTGCAATGCTTTCAATATTTATCACATTAATTGAAATCAGCTTTCAACTTTTAAGATGATTTCATACTTTATTGAGATTTTGAAACATGTCAGCTCACAAATTAAAGTGAGTCCTCTTTTCATGCTTCCCGAATATTTGGAACACGGATGATTTTATCAGAATTTGTCATTCATAGCCTATCATACATACAGGGTGTTTCAGGAGGAATGTGCAATACTTCTCAGGCTGATTCCTTACACCAAGTAGACAAAAAAGTTCCATGGGACCAACCCCCAAAAACGCTTTGTTACTGAGATAACAATGGCGGAAAATTGAGATTTTTCAAAATATATTAATTTTTCTAATTTTTTAGAGCTTATAGTGAGGTTCTAAAATAATCAATTCCTATGTAAAATTAGCTGAGGAATTCAATGAAACCAGTTCCAAGTTTGATAATAGGATTCTAGAGAAAAAGTTAAATGGCGGCGATTGTTTAAATCTTTCCCAAATCTCAGAAATGGCGATCAAAAATCGCAAAATTGACAAAACATAGCACAAGTGATAAATTTGTGTTTAGTAGCGATTTTGCGACTTTTGATCGCGATTTCTGAGATTTGGGTGAGATTTGCACAATCGCCGCCATTTAACCTTTTCTCTAGAATCCGACTCTCTTCAACTTCCATTAATAAAAAATACAATTTTATGATTCCTCACCCAGTTATAACCCTAATTGTTGAGAAAATGGCGTTTTCTAGAAATACAATTAATTTATTAGAAAATTAATATATTTTGAAAAATCTCAATTTTCCGCCATTGTTATCTCGGTAACAAAGCGTTTTTGGGGGTTTGTCCCATGGAACTTTTTTGTCTACTTGGTGTAAGGAATCAGCCTGAGAAGTATTGCACATTTCTCCTGAAACATCCTGTATATCGAACGATGATAATTATTGTTAAGTAGGGAATTGTAGTACCATCACGGTTATTGATAAGTGATTGCGTTAATTAATAGTGACGATATAAATTGGCGATGCCAACTTGTGATAAACGACCTCAAATTCACTGATGGTCTGAGAGTTGGGCAACAATTTAATTTCCTCTTTCCGAGGCCCAAATTTACCGATCTGTGTTGGATGGTGGTGGAGAGGGAAGTGAAAGCTCATTAGTGTGAGCGTATATTAGAGTACACAGATGCTACCGCAGCACACAACTGCTTCAGTGAGTTGCGGTTATCAACAAACAATTAGTGACTCCAAACTTATATAAAACTCTCAACATGCTACTTCCATTAGTTATTCCATGTTTCTCTCCACCTGATTACTGAGTTGCAGAGAGAAGAAACTTTTCATCTGGGAGTTGAGGATGGATTTGGATAATTTGATGCAAAAGAGTTCTATTATAATCTTAAGTGGGTTTTTCGTTATCATTCCATCATATTGAATATTAATGAGAGGCCTATAAAGAAACGCATTAGAAGTCCTTGCTATGGAATTAAATATTCAATTTTCTCCATTCAAACTTCTATAATAGAAAGACATGGAGAGCAGGCTTTCAAGACATTGGCTTATAAACATTTTACAATCCACATTACTCATAATTTGTGGGTTTCATGGCCGTTCTGTCTCATAAACGTTTCGAATAAAAAGAAAATTCCACAGTATCAGCTGATTGAAAGAATGACATGAAACTAATTTACCACAAGTAAATAGAATCTCGGAATAGTCCAATTCTATTCCTTGAAACCAAAACTATGCTCCTAATTTAATGATTTCGATATATAAATTGATTTATTATTATGAGTATATTGAATAATGAATATCGATAATTATTCTTATAGTGAGATTTGAATAGGAATCATTTTTGTCGCAAAAATATTATCATAACCTACAAAGAAACCCGTAATAAGAAACCAAGTCAGAAGACCCTAGCCTTGTGATCTGAAATGGCCGCAATGGTTCGAGTTTGAACAGCTGATATTGTGAACTTGTCGTCTGCACCAATTTACATGGGATTTCCTATTCCACTCGAACCATCGCGACCATTTTGGATTCGAATATTAAGGTCTTCTAGTGAGTCTTGGTTAATCGTTGATTCAACAGCTGATTCTTTCCAAAATTTGGAACATTGGAAATCGAGAGTTTTATTGATGAATGTACAATCACTTGTTTTTCATCAGAAAAACAAGCTGTAAATCTTTATAATCCAGGGCATGATGATAGATGATGTTCGTGAAGTTAAATTGAATTATTACTACTATTCTCACTTCTATCATGCATAATACTCGTAATTGACTTCTATCTCCAATTTGTATCCATATCAATCACACAGTGGCTATTATGAGATCTCTATTATGCGTGAATCTAGAAAATCTGCGTGATCTCATCACTTCTATTCACAATAGAAATCAGATTGATGAATTAATAAATAGGTAGCAGCGATGAAAACACACGATAATGAATTTTCGGACTCTTTAAAGAGCATGAAGTCTCGGAATAATCTCTCTGCAAAAATTCCCAAGTATAATCTTAAGTTTAGCATCATAATAACGTGGCTGATCACACTTCTCTCGTTGATTAGAAACGTTAAAACTAATAATCAGAATCTAAAAAATTGAAATTTAAAATTTAATACTCGTTCATGAAGCTGCTATTATCTCTTCTCATGAGTTTTGTCAGTGTGGTGTTTTGTCTAGTTCACCACAATAATAAGACTAAGAGAATTTTGAATGTAATGCACAAGAGGCATATTAGAGAGAAAGGTCCCTTGTAGACACCATAGGCCTTATAAACAGTACTGAGCGGCAGGTGTGCATTATTCAAGGAGTAGAAAAGAACATTCTCGAGGCTAGGTAGAGGCGGGCGATGCCGCAAAACGGACGGACAGACGGACGAGTGACGTGGACTGAGGATGTCGGTCAAGGGGAGGCGGTTGGAAAGGGTGGCATAGGGTTCCGGGGGCGGCAAGGGGCAAATGCCACCCCCGGCCATATTTCAAGAGCGCGCCGCCCCCCGGGGCCTCCTGTTCTGTTCAGCGGCAGCCAGGTCGTCAATCTTCATCAAGGACGCCCGGTGAGCTGGCCGGCCGGCTGCTCTCTATCTCACCGGACAACTGCAATATTTGACTCTCCACTTTATCGCTTTCGAATAAAAAAGGTCTCTCAACCTGATATGTGCAATTTGATAGAAGGATTTGAAGTGCTTAGTTGAAACTTGCTGTCACAATGCAAGTTACAAAATACGTGAATGGTTCAGCCATGTTTGGAGACCATTCGTTCGATTGTATAGATAAAACTAGCAATAAACAACCCATTTTAAATTGGGAAAAATCTTAGCCTATTCCAGTAGAATCTCTGATTCTGTAAGAATTGATTCCATCTAATTCAAATTCTAGAAGAATAGCTTCATTCTTACTCTAAAAAAAAATTCAATTTAAATGATAAAAAATACAAAACTCATCAATTTGTTCAGTTCATTGCATCGTTGACCGATTCCGCTAGATTTAGACCAATTCCGGTTTTGGAATAAAGTAGGCCTAGGTGTTGCAATATTTGTTGGTAAGTTGTCATACAATTCCGCTTTATTGGTTATCATTAGCTGTAGACAAATAATCCAGAACACCCTATTATCCTTTCCCGCTTTATTGTAGATTAGAAATTGGAAACATTCTGTTATTAAAATGAACTTGATTAGAACTCTTAAAATAAAACATATCAGGCCTATAGTTTTTCATGGAATTTCTATTGCAACAATATTATCCTTCAGTCGATTCATATTATTCTGAAGGATAGGCGTTCGCTTCATTATTTATCCATCCATACTTTATAGCTATGTGCTTAATTTTCTGATGTGATTTTTCACATATTTTTATCAAGCCATTTACTTATCTGGGTGATCACATTATAGACTACAGTATTTATGACCTGTATAGGATTTTACTTTGAAAAGTCTCTTCAAAGAGACTAACTCTCAACAAGTTTTCTTTTCGATAAATTAGTTATTAGAAATTTTATTCTTGTGATTTTAAGCGAATTTTCTTTTTAGTTTTTTCTTTTTCTGTTGAGAGTAATTATTATCAATACTATTAGTTGAATAATTCATCTACTTATCAATATTGTATTTTGTTTGGAATCTGTTTATGGTATATCAATATCGTATTTCATTTCGTTTTTGAAGGTGTCAACCTACATGCTATAGAATTAGTAATTCCTGATAAGCATATATGTATGATAAATAAATAAAAAGTAAATATACTACAGTATTCAATCGAAGTATCAGTTTTCAAGTGTTTCAAACTGAGCACCAACGAACAACTGAGAACTACATTCCAATACAATTACAACAATGATCCTGGTGAGTTCCAGAGTAAGATATAAAGCCTATAACAATTAGCCGATGCGGGTTTAATCAAATATCTCATCATGTAGGCGAACGAGACGTGTTCAGTAACCTGAACAGCAAACTCTGAAATTAATCCAACTTTGCCCAAGCAGCTATACTACAAACAAAGCTCCGCCAACTCGTGCCTCGCTCTCAGCACTGAGCACTCTATTCTGATACTCTACCAATTTGTCTCTCCATCCAATTAGAAGCAGATTGATTTCGTAACAAGTACCTCTCACTAGTGTATCAGGAGTTCAAGGTTAACTAATCGCACCAAAGAAGTCTTAATCGGGCATTTCTATGTTTCTCAGATTGAAAGTGATCTCAAAAGTGTATCTTTTAGTTATTGGTTGGCAAGAATGTTTCATATTCTCTCCTCTCTGTTGTTCTCCATTGATGACTCTTGAATTGAATAATTTATCCATCAGAAACACACACGCATGACATGGAGCATCACAAGAATTTCTTGATTTGAATTCAGTCAGATTCACTTATATCTTATATCTTCCTGAGGTTGGTTGGGTGACTGATCCTTTAAATCATAAAACAACTTTCCCCTGCTTTGTTCGAACAATGTATGTTCTAATTGACCTTTCTTAATCTGTTCAGTCTTCTTGCACATGAGACCTGTTGCCTCCATTTTTTTATTAAATGAATAAATGAGAAATGATTCGGATTCTTCAGACTCCAATACTGGTATACAATTTTTATTTAATATGTTGCAATAATAATAGTCTTGCCATTCAATTATCTGATGTCGTTTTGAGTAGCTGTTGTAACTACCTACATAAATGCTACAATTTGACTAACTCTAAGCTTTAAAAAAATTGTAGTGTTTTGAATAGGATACATCAGTTTGAATCATTAGCCAATAATACAATTTTTTGTGCAATAATGAATCAAAACGAGCGTATGGGCACTGTGACTACTGTGAGATAATATACTTTCTCTTATGTGACAGTATTAAATAGGGCTTCAGTTGAAACAAAACCTTGTGAATTCCACCAGTATTTGAGGTGCTTCAAAACTCCCTTTCAAATATCATCTGTCGTACGTAACATGCCTTTAATTCGGAGAGGATTAGGGAACTCCAATCAAGTCTCTATTGCAATCTCTAATTTGCGATAATTGATCGCCAGTCTCAACTCCATGACGTGAGTTGATAATGAATGGACTCCAGCAACCTATTTATAGACTATGCATTCAAATTGGTTCATTAGACGAAAAATCAATGCCGACATCTAGTTGCAAGTTCATTCTCATGATTAGGCACGAAGTAGAACGAAATTCCGACGAGAAAGTTGCTTGATTACTTCCTTTGTGTTTATGTAGATTGGGTGACTACCTTCCCCTGGTTTTGTAGAATAAAAATAATCCATGTTTTGAAAATATCATCTTCCCTACAATAACACTTTAAGATGAAAACTCACGTCTTTAGAGTTACACTGGATGATGAAACCTTTCTACGGTTTCATTTAGACATTTTTATTCTTGTATTGTAATTATTGTTATTTTTCCATTAGTCACTCCATTTTGAAGTGAGTTTCACTTATGTTAAGTTTCAGAAAAGTGTCGCTTCAACTTTCCTATTAGCCTAGGATAATTATTCTAGAAGTAGTATCAAAATTCAAGTTATTCTGAGAATAATTACCACAATAAGTCTAGGCTTGTGCGTGGATAGTGAGAGGGGGAAAATGATCTTAGATAAAACGATCTTTCTCTGGTAGTCGGGAACGACGATGTAACATATTCGGAAAATTCACTTGCCATTCACACTCAATTTCATCTCAATTTTCGCTCTATCATGAATATTACAGGGTGTCCCTAGTTCTCCTCTCAATTTTAGTATTTTGTATAATTAAGTTATCGTATAGTATAAAATTCTATTATCTATATAGAATCTGTGATTTAAAAATCACTGATCACAGAATTACGGTGATACGAGTACAAGTGGAATCTGTACATCACATATTCTTGAAATTGTGGCAAACTTTTTTCCAAATGAAAGTAGAAATTCATTTGATTCTAAGTTTGAAATTTAGTATGGGAGCACAATGAGCAAGCTCTTCATCAATGGCTTAGCAGATTGAGATGTGATGATGAGAAGCAGCACCAACTGTGTCTCCAGGGATTCCTCATTCTTTCCTTCTTACACTCTCCCCTTCCACCTGTCCTTCGCGAACGTGACTAAATAAACACGAACATGGGGACGGTCACGTACACGCGTCTTAATGTTTACAAATATCCCGGTCTCACCCCGCCACGCCCCACCGTCTGACACACCTCTATTACCGGCCTGTTTACATTAGCGGCACCGGATTAATCCCAGGTCGGGATGCGGCCGTGTGTCAGCATAATAATTTACATTGGCATGTCTCCAGACGTCAACCGCAACAATCTTCTTGATTTGCATTGCATAGGCCTGCAGCAGCCGAGACGATTTTTATGATAGTGAAGATGGGAGAGACTTGGTGGAGTGTTGGGTGAATAGGGGTTGAAGGGTGGTGAAGATGATTTTGAAGGTGTTAGTCTTGGTGTGAGAAAAGTAGAGTAATGGTAATGATGAGTATAAAATATTATTTTGAGGTTGACAATAGTTATTTGTGCATCTAGGGACTCAAGGGCAACTTTTTCTCCCTGAGGGGAAACTGTTGTTGCCCGAGGCGTAGCCGAGGGCGACAATTTCCCTGAGGGAGAAAAAGTACTTTAGTCCCGTGATGCACACAACATTTTTCCTCCACCTACATTAATTAACTATTCATAGGAATTTATAGAGTGTCCCAAAATTAAAGTGCCAAACTCTGGGAATACATTCTATGGATCAAAATAAAGAAAAAATCACGAATTATCTTGTTTCAAAAAGCAATTTGTTCACCAGATATCCGCTTTTCTGCATTTTTTACAAAATAATTTTCATCTTCAAATTCTTTTAACCGATCTTTATTAAACTCGGCAAGTATATTCATATAAAAGAGATCAGCTGTAAAATAAATCCAACTTGGTTCAATCTGAAATCTCAATACTAGGAAGTACGGTAGGAAGCTGCTACTTCCCAATTTATAATTTTTGTAACTACAAACTAAACAAAACTGGTAAAATAAAAGAATGAGGAATGAAATGACTGGAAAGTTAACTTATATAGTAACAATAAAAGGGAAGCAAATAAGTTGATATTGCTTCCAGTTTTTAAGTAATGATACTGATAATAAAAAAAAGTTATGAGAAACTAGATTGAGCAATGAAACTTCTATTTTAATTTTTGATTAGGCTAATATGTAAAACTAAAACCTAATAAAAAGGAGAAGATATTCAAGCAATCAACTGAATCATTCCAAATTTACTATAATAGACTTCATTTTAATTAACGTTACATTCGACATGTATGAAAGTAGTGAAAACAATCTTTCAATCTATAAGCTACGAAAATGAAAGAAAACAAAAGCATCAATAAAATTTATTTATTTCTAACAGATATCAGGCTACTAGCTTCCAGCAAGTACATACCGTATATTACAAATAATGTTAAATTGTAAATTCAACTTTCAGAGACAGTTACAATGTTTAAAGGCCTATTTCGTCCACAACACAACAGTAACCGATCGTGAAAACCTGTTCATTAGGACAATTAAAATCCAAATTACATAATGTTTCGTGTTGATACAACTCATACTACATAATAAAGGCTATCTAATGGAGGACATTTGTTTAAATTATGTCGAAAAGTCCAGTTTCCAATTGAAAAACTTTAACGATTTACTAAAGTTTACTAACTTTAACGATTTTACTGACCTCAACTACCATATAAGATGAGGTTAACTATACTTCCAAACCTCAAAAGCAAAAGTCTAATTCAACAAAGACATTCTTTTATCAATGTTCCAGTATGATATGACAGTGGACTATTGATAATTAGTCGAAATTAAAACGATAAACACACTATTATAATAATAAACTTAAATTATAACACACAGATCTCAAAGTATGATAAACCATTGGAGGAATGAATCAATCATTGAATTCGATTCTAATTCTAATCAATTCGATAGTCGATATTCGATAGTGATCGAGAATTCTAGCTGTTAAATCATGAAGATTGTTTTTACTTTGGTACTATACTTCCATATGTATAAATTTTTACATTTCTATAAATTTATGAATAATATACAAGTATTTAACTTTCTTCCATCATGATCCATTGTTTTAGAAATATTCCTTCAAAATATCAGCGTAACCAACCTTTCTTCCAAACTGTGCACTCTATACTGTTTACTGTTCTACAGTTCACGCCTAAGTTCCAAATGTAGATACAAAATATCATAGAGATGCTTCCCATGTTATTTAAATGGGCTTACTTCATTTCCCAAGGGAATTTCAATCTTCTTTTTCTATCGAGGGAGAGAATGAAGCGCTTTAGTATTCGATTCCGGGGAGTGAAATGCGACTTTAGATAGTAGGTGGAGGAAAAAAATATTAATTAAATCATCCATCATCATCTTCACTTCAAGGATTAGATTTTTCACTTTTTCAAACATCCTTTTTATTCAATCATCCATATTCAAATCGAATGATGAATCAAAATGAATTAAAATTATTTGGGAGATGGAAACAGGCATTATATACGACCTTTACTATTCATCTTTATTTAGAAGTTTCTGGAGTTCCAATGAGTTTATGATATCCCACAACTTTTCAAACAAACAATTTACAGTTCAGGATTCATATTAAAATGTTAATTTGATGTAGATGTAGTTAATTTGTAGAATGTTAATTTGATTTGACTGTAGATGAGCGAAATAGAATAAATTGATAAAAGGAAACAAATTTGAAACTTGAGGAATATTGCTCTACTTACAATGAATTTAAGAAATTCAATCACAATCTCACTCATAGAAAAACTCACATAATTATGAAAATATTTAGATAATCAGGTAGGCCTATTCCACTGGCAAAATGAATATGTAATGAAGTTCTAGACAAGAAAAGTAGACGGTCTCTCTTAGTAATAAAAGTCAAGACATTCTATTCATAGATGAAATGTGATAAAGATCTTGAGTTGCTAATATTATTTCATATAATTCTCCCAAATGAAATAAAAAATAAATAAATATCTTCTACCAAAATACCATTTTGATGTTCGACATTACCAGTTCATTAGAAACTCTTTAAAAATAATTGCACCTGGAAAATAGCATAATAGAACTCTTCAATCAGATTAATTTACATTACATTAAAGCTACAAGGTGATTTTTCACAAGGAAAAATATAAATTTTGCAATAAATGTATGATACTTCACAGAGATGGATCTCCTTGTACTAAAGTACTGTTTTTACTGTTTGTCAACTGGATATCATAAACTTTGTAATAGAAAGAGGAATTTTACAAAAGAAGAGTTAAAAGATTTTAATGATAATTTTTCTCTAGTTGGATTAAAAGCGAATATAGACGCAATTGAAATTTTCTCAGGAATTTCTAATAAAGAATAATATTGAAAAGCGAATCCCGTGAGCCCACTCTTTCATAGTGACTCACTTGGCTCTTCCAGAATGTTTAGCAATTCTCGAGTCTGGAAACTTCTTCTATTCAATCCCATCCAGCCATGAGTCGAGCTTGCTTATTCTTCAGAGCTTTTTCTGCTTCGTCCTTCATAGATTTGAATTTCTAATTCTAAAGGCGCATGTTTCTTCTCACAAAGACGATCTGCATTCCAATAGCCTCACAGAGGACTTCCAAATGAAGTATTCCGACAGTAGAAAAGTCTTTTATCTCACTTCAAATTCCGAGATCTGTCCTATCTTCTGATTTCTTCTACTGTATTCCAGAAAGCTTTCACTATTCTAATTCCCGTTAATTCCACTTTAACAGCTCCTAATACTTAGTGTACCATTGACATAACATAACAATATTCATGTTGACGAACAGTATAGAACAGTTGAGTAAACACAGTGAAGATTTCAAGTAATCTGTTTGTGCTCACTACAAATACTTTTCCACTTCCAACTTCTTTTTTGTTCCTCTTGAAACCCTTGAAAATACAAAATGTTCCATGTGCCTTGAGAAAAGCAATTACGATTTTCATGAATAACTTATAAGATTTTTATAAATAGAGTTCTCATGACCAATTTTGTTAACAAACCATCTTCTGTCAGATCAAATCAGAATTCGGCCTACTATATGCTGTCTTTCAGAAAAGCGGCTCAATTTAAAGCGGACATATTGGGCTTCTGTTGTAACGTTGCGCTTCGGATAAGCCGAAAGCCGATGTTACCCAAAATGAATGAGGCTGGGAAGTCGATCGGAATAATCTATCACGAGGATTGAAGCTATATAGTTATAATAATGTCTATCAAGAGATAAGGCCATATATGTTTATCAACGTACATATAATAACGTATACCGTACATATTCAACACGGTATTAGTGTATGTGAACTTTCCAGACATTATGCGTAATATGCGTATCAGGATAGATTTGTAGGGGTTGATAGAGAGTGGAAAACTAATATTATACTTCAAAATTGGTATTGGCTGTAGGCTGAGCTTTTACTTTCTTCTATTCAATTACATTGCTGTTTGATACAGTTTCTCATATACATGAGTTGATCTTCGATCTCTTTTATAAGAGAGTGAAAGAGTAACTTGATATTGAATTATAATTCCTAACGATTGAGGTCTCGATTTTTGTCTTAAGTTTTGTATGACATTGCACAATTGACATAATTTTCGAGGATTTTCTGAGTTATTACTTTTCTAGAACATAATGGTGCGAAATTATTATTCATTTCATCAATGAAGCAGAATCTCCACCAGGCCATAACTCTATAAATGATTCAAGACTTTGAAGACTATTGAAGACTATTGAAGATCCAAATGAAGACTATTGTTTCTGTGGTGATATTCACATAGACGCTTGAGTTTTTCGTGGATATTGATGTGCGTCTGAAAATATTTGTTATTGGAGCCAAACAAGAAAAAGTCAATCATCAATACATTTCAGAGACTCAGGAGATTCCACGTAATGATAGGACAATTACAAACATTTTTGAAAAAATAACGTAGTCACGGAAGTTCACTGAAGAAGATTCCGGGCTCTAAAGATTATTTTCTTCGAAATATCTCATTGCGACTTGTAGTTGAAGGGTGGAAAAGTAACGTCAACAGGGAGCTATAGGCGAATTCGTTTGTGTATGTTTTCTGAGGGGTACAACTATACTGTACATACTCGTGGCCATGCTTGAAGTGAGACGCAATGAAGGGTGTTGAGTTGGTGGACTTTACGAATGAGAGGACAGCAATCAAAATCTGAAGAACGCAATTTCGGTGTGTGGTAGTGGGGGTGGGTCGTGCTCCGGAATCAATTACAGTGGTCAAAGCGCGGAAGACGGATGACCAAAGGAGACAAGAGAGAGAAGGAGAATTTGAGTAGGAGTGGGAGAAGATTGAAGGAGGAGGAGGAGGAGGAGAAGGAGGAGGAGAAGGAAGAGGAGGATGAGGAGGAGGAAGAGGAGGAGGATGGAGTACCATTAGTGGTAATAGTAAAGCTATAGGATGGAGAAAAAAAGGAAAATAAATAGTGAATGGTGTGAAATTTGGAAAGAAAAAAATCAGGAATAAAGGAATAAGAAGATGAACGAAATTTATAAGATGAAGAGGAAAAAAGTAGACGATGAAGCACCAGAAGAAGGAGATTCAAGAAAAGTTAACAAAGGAAAATAATTGAGGATGACGAGAAAGATGAGACCAAAGTGAGAATGAGAAGATGAAATTATGGGTTAGAAGGAGTTGAATGAGAAGTATTTCGAGGAAAAGTATGGGAAGGATAAGCTAGAAAAAACCAAAAGCTCAAATCGTATTTAAAAAGAGTAGTGTGTTATAGGAAAAGAACAAGATATAAAAGGAAAAATCAAGGGGTAGCAAAAGGAGAAGTAAGTGGGAGAAGAAGATGAAGGGAAATAGGTAGATGAAGAAAAGGATGATGAGGTGAAGTTGAAAAAGGAAATTCGGTGTGTGAGGAGAAGTGGGAGGAGGAAGAGATGGAGGTGATAGAAACGAGATAGGAGGAAGACAGAATAATCTTTCCATAGAGAGGAAGAAGAGAGAAGAGTAATTTGAAAAGAAAAGTGGTGAAGTGGTGAGTGAATAGGTCGGAAATGAGTAAGAAAGACGGATGACCAGAGAAGACAACAATGTGGAAATAAATAAGCGTACACGACGATAAGCAAAAGGAGGCCCAAGGGGTGAAATCAAAAGACTGTCCAGGAGGATGAAAGTGTGAGGAGGGGAGGGGATAAAATAGATGGCAGTTATTGGACGGCCTCTTGCCGTGTCAACAAAGGTCTTTGAAGAAGACCAGCAGCAGCGAACCGACTGAAAAGTGAAGTACAGCCGGGCCAAAGAAGAGTGAAGTTGTTAGCCGAAGAATGAAAGCGGCCAGGAAAAGCCAGGGGGAAAGTCTACGACGCTTATCGCTCGACTTAGTCTAGCGTGAAGTGAGTCGTCGAAATACATTTACCTTTTGCTCTGGTTATCAGAGTGCTTCCCCTAATCTATTTGTCACTTTTTCAATCCTTCCTTACCCGACTGCTTTTTACTGAACATGAAATCGAGAATATTGCTTCATCACTCATGTGCTGTCAATATTCAATTCATGCAATTGGATGAAAATGCAATTAGATTGCAATTGGATCCAGTTCGAGGATGAAAATTCTAATTGTTACGTTGGAACGTTTGGCAGAAGTTAATTTTGGTCATTATCACTTGTATCTCAATAAAAAAAAACAAAATTGAAAAATTATAACAATACAGTAGGCTACTGGAATGAAAAATATTTATTCAGCCACTGTGTTGTTTGTTTACGATATTATTGATTCTTGTAGCCTCAATTATGGTGTTTTTAACCAAGTTTCAGATTTTTCCCATACAGTAGTACCATAGCTTCCTTTAACATATAAATGAAGTACTCATTCGTTTGCTAAAACTATAGATGAAATATTATTGGTTTTTTCTTATTTCAAATTAACAAGGATCGCTCAGGTTCCTACTTCTTTCTAATGCTGGTGCTATCAGCTCTCTTTTAATGACAAAATGTGTTTTAACTTTCTGGAATGTGAATATTGTAAGCTAACCATTCAAATTCACACAAATAAATTTGAATTTTTTACTTTCCTTGCGCTACCTACTACCATAGGTAAGGAAAGTATTGCTTTCCAAAAAAATTTAAGGTACCCCGATTTCAAGTTTTCTATCCGTTTCAAGGTCCCCTGAGTCCAAAAAAGTGGTTTTTGGGTATTGGTCTGTGTGTATGTGTGTATGTATGTGTGTGTATGTCTGTATCAGCGTTGCCAATTTCCGGGTAATTCCCCGGAATATCCGGGGAATTCGAGATGATTCCGTTATTTTTCCGGTTTTTTTTTAATTTTCCGGGGATTTTCCGTGTATTTTTTACAAAAAATGTTATTTTTATTGCTAATGATATTTCATAGTATTCGACTCTCACAAGAAGAGTTGTTCAGTAATATTATTATTTTGTGTGGGGATTCTGGCATTTTGTATACTTATCAAAGTTGAAAATTTTCATTTGTGGGTGATGATTGGTTGGCAACATTTGGGGTTGCGCTGGCTCTTGAATGCTTTGGATAGGGAACTCTGTATACACTATATCTCGATCCCTAATTGACCGATTGACTTGAAATTTGGAACTTAAGGTTCTTATACCATTAGGCGGATCATATGCCAAAAATTGTGTTTTTCAAGATTTTCTCGAAAACGGCTCTAACGACTTTCTAAAAATTCATACCCAAAATAGTCCTATATAAGCCCTATCGACTGCCATGAAACTCGTTCCTGGCAAAATCGCAGAAGATCTGCAGCATTGTTGAGAAAAATGGATTTTGCAATATTTCGATTCCTAATTGACAAATTGACTTGAAACTTCGAACTTAAGGTTCTTATACCATTAGGACCAGACATTGAGAAATTCAAAAAAATTAATTAAAAAATGGCGAATAATATGTCAAAAATGATGTTTTTTACGATTTTCTCGAAAACGTCTCCAACGATTTTCTTAAAGCTCATACCCGAAATAGTCCTATATAAGCCCTATCGACTGCCATGAGTCTCGTTCCTGGCAAAATAGCAGAAAATCCACAGCAATGTTGAGAATAATGGATTTTGCAATATTTTGATTTCTAATGACCGATTGACTAGAAACTTCGAACTTAAGGTTCTTATACCATGAGGACCGACTCCAAGAAATGAAAAAAAATCATCGAAAGATGGTGGATAATATGCCAAAAATTGTGTTTTTCAAGATTTTCTCGAAAACGGCTCTAACGATTTTTTTGAAAATCATACCCAAAATAGCCCTATCGACTGTCATGAGTCTCGTTACTGGCAAATTCGCAGAAGATCTGCAGCATTTTTGAGAGTAATGGATTTTGCTAGCCGAAGCGTCATGGGCTAGTGATAATTGCAAATCATACATATGATGGGCCGAAGCGCCGATAGGCGCGAGGCCTCAGCGACGAGTGAAAAATTCACTGTTGGTACCAGACGGAGAGAAAGTAATGGCCTAATGCAATTTTCACTTGCTGATAACTAAGTATAAAGACTTGTATTAGGTACCGTATGCAAATATGAATGGCAAGGAAAGTTGTGTGAGTGTACCACACCAGATTTTTATTGTTATAAATCGAAACACACGTCAAATTTTGTGATCGACCTACAACTTTCTTCAACTCTGGAAAAGGGAATGCTCGCTAATTTCTATTTTTCTGGAGACTGAGTAATGAAAAGAACAGTCACGCGATTCGAGGAGCAAGGATCAATAAACAATGTTCTTCTTTCTTTTGACGTAAAATACACTAGCCAAGTATTGATGACGACTAGATTCCATTCCTCATTTTGATGTTATGATCCAATAACATGATAGCTTCTTCATGTCGCTCATCTTCACCTGGACAAGTATCCATTTGTCAAAACTTATCCCATCTGGTGTTGAGTGGAGTGCGTTGTTTCGTGTTATGAGAGAAGTGCCCACGAATCTCAGCTCTCAGGAATTAATTATTATGAAGTGGAGCTTCATGTGAATCATCTCAATACGTGTAAATTTGCAACAGGATGTGAGACCGAATTCAAATCTATTAGAAATAGATTGATAGGCTAATGGTGAGCAATTATTTAGAGCTTCTCAACGAAAGTTCTTATTGGATCATAAAATTAAATTTACCAAGAAAAATTAATATTGATTACCACTCATGATGATTGGACTTTCACATATTTTCCTTGATAAAGTTATAACCGAAAGACACCTCAAACAATTATTTATGACCTTATACCATCCTTGAGTAGAGTCTTTTAAGACTCTTGGGAAAAATTGATCTCATATTCCGATATTCGGTTTAAACCTTTTATTCTGCTCTGCTTATTGAATGCGAAAGTCTTGTACCATGAAATTTTGATTTTTTTATAACGGTTTGGTGCCGTTTATACACTGGCGTCTCGTGCCCACGAAACAGGTGAAGTGCTGTACAGTAAAATATACGGGCACTTTACCTGTTTTATGGGTACAAGCAGCTAGTGCCTTTATAGACTGTTTTCCAAATTTCCAACTGGTTGAGAATCAGATCCATCAAACAAGAATCATCACAGATGAGATGGTGTATACAGTAGAGTGGAGTGAACGAGTGAAGTCAAGAAAGGATCTCTCAACTTACCAAAGTTCTGTTGTTTGTTTCAAAACGTCTTAAAGTCAAGCTGTTGCAAGTTGTCATAGAGTCGAGTGGTCGGACTTGTAAATTGAATGCTGTGCCAAGTTCAGAACATCCAAACTTTTGCTTGTTTCAAAATCTCGTACTGTTCTCGTGAAATGGGGCAACATGTTGTGTTATGAGTGATACAATCTGGATTTCATTTACATTTATTTGCATTGACTTTATTGTGGCATCAGATGAATTGGAGTTGCGTGTTTTGGCTGAGAAGATTCAGTTGTTGCTGAACTCATTTGTGCTTCACAAGAGAGAACTCCAACTCCATTGTTCGTTGATAGAATTGATTGTTATGTTTCTGTTGGATGTATTACATGTTCTGGCATGGACATTGCTTTCTATCCTCCTCCAGTGACAAAATAAGCTTTTCAAAATGGTTTGACGTCATGATAGATATGATATCACTTGGCTCATTCATCATAGACTATTTATTTAAATGAAACTAATAATCCCAATATCTTAGAAGGCCTGTTGGTTAATAATCTAATCAATCAAATACATGAATCTGATGCTCCCGACTGACAAATTTCGAAAATTAAGATCTTTTCCATTGAACATGAGAAATAGGAGTTGAAGACATTCCATTAAAGCTATTTTGATAAGGCCACTTTTCCAACTACCAAAGCACAAACCATACATTTATGTGGAGAGCAAGAGGAGACTGTATTTATTCAAATCCTAATACCTTACATTTGCATTCCATGTAGGGTAATTTGGGGAGAGATGCCGCACATTTTCTATAACTAAGCTCCACAGTCCCATGATGCATGTAAAATCAAAGTAAAAATTTATTTGAATAGTCAGTTAAATGTATTAACAAATTCAATGAGTAAAAACTATCCATGCAATACATTCTAGGCTTGAGAATTTTTTTTCCAAAAATACTACAAAGCGGCAACTCTCCCATAGGGTGCGGGTGAGATGCCGTACTTATAGGAGAGTTATGCCGCATGTAGTAAAATTGATGTTGAGTAAAACAAAATGAGTATATTGATGAGAAATTTTTTAAACACGCAAAAATAACACTTTTTATATGTGTTATATTGCTTACATTTGTCAATCTCATCTACAGTCCATGCAAGAAGTGTTAAAAATGGTAGCCCACAATATTTGTGAATCCACAACTTATTACTACTTAGTATATTAAGTAAAACTAAACATATATAGCCTATATAATAGAGAAATATAACAAACTAAAAAAAACACTTTTTATGTTTTACATTTCTAAATCAGAATGTGGCGTGTGTCCCTTATGGGGGAAAAATGCGGCATGTATACCGGATTCTAAGGCGGCATGTGTCCCATTTTGTCCGGGTGAGATGCCACACCTCATAACTCTCTTGTCTTGGGAGCCTAGATGGCGCAACACGTCGGAATATGTAACCAGTGGCGAGAACTGTTTACTCAAACCCAATAAACGCAAATCCATCGAGCAGTTATGGAGCAATCACAAATCTAGGATGTTTAAAATTAGTTTCTGACACATAAAAGTTGTACTCACCTCATATAACTGGGTATAAACCGAATAAAACTAACGAAAGAGTAAACTATCAACACAACACGTATTCAATGGCCATTGCTCTAACTATAACTGCCACTGACAGCGCATTCTGGTGATCACTGTGAAAAGTAGCAGGGGTGCGGCGTCTAACCCACATGCGGCAACTCTCCCCGAATTACCCTATTATATTATTATTTGCTAGTTTTTTCAAAATTATCTTTCTTTATAACTGTTTCTGCTCTTGAAGAATGTAAATACTATATATATATGTATATATACATACACATATATACATATACAATATACATACATATATACACATATACATACATATATAGTATTTACATTCTTCAAGAACAGAAACAGTTGTAAAGACAAATAATTTTGAAAAAATCAGCAAATAATAATATAATACATGGAATGTAAATGTGAGGTATTAGGATTTGAATTAATACAGTCTCCTCTTGCTCTCCACATAAATTTATGGTTTGTGCTTTGGTAGTAGGAAAAGTGTCCTAGGAATCTGAATGGGAAAATTTTCTTTCAATAGATTTTATACTTGTTATATATATATATATATATATATATATATATATATATATATATATATATATATATAAGCCCCGTTCTGAACTACTATCACTGCCCTATTACTGTGTTGTTTTGTCTTGTAAAGATTTTCTTTTTTCTCTCTCTCTCTTTCTTTCTTCCCTGTTCTCTCCCGGTGATACTTCCCTCCACTTTTACAATTTGTAAATAATACATAATTTTAACTTGTAAAAAATGGCAGGAAACAATTATTGGAGAGGGGAAATGCTTAGATACCATTATATCTATAGATTTTATTTGTAATGGTGATGGAATGTGTGTATGTGTGTGAGTGTGAGCACTTCATCTTGTTGCATCTGCTTGTTCTCAACTCCTGTTCACAGACAAGGGCTTCACGGAGCACTTTGTGAACAGTATATTGTTGCATCAATTTATATTTATTCCGTGATTGATACGTCAATGCCTTTAAAATTATATATTTCATATACTACTAGAAAATTAACGAATAAAGCTTTTAGAATACATTAATAATTACTTATTCATATGTTTCAGATCTGAATAAATCCAGAGCCTCTACATCTATCAGGTATGACAGAATCTGACAGTTCTTTCAAATTCCATCCATTTCACGTGGATGGAAACTAGGAATCTGAATGGGAAAATTTTATTTCATGTGCATGTAACAGACATGAGTTCGATTTAAACGAGTAGACTACTGGATAGTCGTTAAATAAATAAATAACTTTATTACAGGAAAAAATACAACAAAATAATACAATATTGGTAGTTTGGCATTTACAAATAAAAAATTCAAATCAAGTAATTATTTAAAAAAAAACACCATAATGTACATAATCTGAATAATAAATGAATTATTCCCTGTAAAAACAAGACCAACAGATCCAATTAGAGGGCTTGTCAAATTAATTCCTAGCTATTCTGCTAAATGTACCGAGACCTAACTATCCTGTTTTGTGGACATTTATATGTCGTGTGGTGTGTGTGGATGTTCTGTGAAACGGTAGCTAGGTGATTGTAATGTTAAGTCACAAACACTTTAGACTGATTAATGGGTGACCAGATTGTGACCAAGGCGAGTGGGGAGACCAAGGGAGCTTATGGGTAGCTCCCCACAACAAAAGCCATATGCATATTATTTTTTTATACGTCGAATTTCACCCTAAACCAGTGAAATATTGTGGAATACATACTTGTTGGAATGATAACGTTTTCTGTCCATCAATAAAAATTTACTTTATTTTAGAATTTCTCAATCATAGGTTCAGAGTTCGATTCAGAATCAAATTTTATTTTCCATTAGCAAAATAATACAAACATTTCATGCAATATTATTTTATATCATGAATATACAAGTAGGGAAAACCTTTCAAATCCTAGCTATCAACTTCTTCACATCAGCTCAAATATTCTGATGCAAATAAATACTCGAACACTGCTTATAAAAGTCCCCACTCGCATTCAATCCTGTTCGCGAGATTTCACCTGCAACAAGGGCCATGGTCTCAGCAGCCATTATCATATTTTATAGCGAGTACAGTTTTGATACGGCTGAAGTTTGCTGGAAACAAAGTTACCTACGCCACTGATAAGTTTCAAGAGTTATGAACCACGCACGTGCTGTTCTCAGGTAGAAAAGTAGTCGAGTGAGCATTAATTCGAGTGATTTCTAAGGAAAATTCATAATGAAATGTGAGGCGAACTATTGGAGGCGGGTAGGAAATGGTAGACGAAATAGGAGGTGCTTGAAATGATTCGGGGAATATTTTCATTCATTGATTGTAGATGAATTCAGTTTTTCCAGTTCAATTTGAATACTTACTATTGATAGTTACCTTTTTGTAAAGTTTTATCTCTCATTGAAATGTATTATCTATTGTCACGGTTTCTATGCAGAGGGTTTAATGTGAATTCCTATGTAGTTGGGTCCATCAGTCCACACACCAGCACAAAACTATTCATATCGTAAGAGAATTCATATCTTGATGGTATTTATCACATACAAGATTTCAAAATTTTCAATTTACATTTTCTTTGCAATACATAACAAGATTTCTTAAACGAAGATTACCGTATGAAGCAGTAGATGCACTTTCGAATACCGACATTTATTATAACACTATCATATTCCATCATTCATCGTCCTTGATCTCAAAATTTGGAGCACTAGTAAACTCTCTTAGCATATTATTCAAGCTCTCAAACTCGACAATGATAACTCTTGCTGATAACTCCTCGTTGAAATCTTTTCCAATTCTCAAGGATACTTTGAGAAAGGTTGGTTGTCATACTAAATAATAATTTGAGGTGAAAATCGGGCCCAAATACGTGTGACGGCAAAAAGTGGGTCTGTCAACGTTAGTTAATAGAGGAATTGAATTTGCATGAACTTAACGCAATTTCCGGCAAAAGGAAATTGCGTTCTGTCCGCTTCAGAGTTTTATTTTGCGCAATGGTGGTGGAGGTTTTTTACATTATTTTTTTTGACATGGGGGTTTTATGTCTATTAACAGTCGAGAAGGGGGTAGAATTCAGAGAGAGAAAGTAAGCAAGAGAAAGAGAGAAATTGAAAGAAAAAACGAAACGGTCCAAGACGCCCACGGCAGTATACAAGCTCTACGCCCACCATGCCATGATAATGTAGTGGGCTATATTATATAAAGTTATATCTTATTGGAGTATATAGCTGCTTGAATATATGAACGGTTACTGACAGCGAAAGAATCGTTACATAGAATATTGGCACTTTTTAGTGTGCTTGTCCTTTATTAGTGGTTGGGCGGAAGATTGAAGCAATTTGATGTTAAAAATAACTCCAAGAGCCATTCATCTCTATATATAGAAGCGAAATGGCACTGATTCATTCATTCATTCATTTATTCATTCATTCATTCATTTATTCATTCATTCATTCATTCATTTATTCATTCATTCATTCGTGCATTCATCACCAGAACTAAAAATCCACTGAACCGAATGCGTTCAAATTTGGCAGTCATGTTCAGTTGGACGTTTAGACACTCGCTAAGAACGGATTTTAAAAACTTTTCAAGGGTACGCCTAATATTTTAGATTTTCTATAGTTTTTTGGCGTTTTCTTCATTTTTTCGAGAACTAATCGGTAGAGAATGTTGATATTTGGTGAGCAGGTTCAGATAAGGTCTAGAAGTGTTGTGTTGAAATATTTTTGAAATCCTTTCAAGATTATTCCAGTAATCAGGTTTTCAAAATTGTAGATGTATTGCGGGTTGCATATCCTCCGCCTTGATACGACCAATCCTAACTGTAAATTCAATGGTTCAGCGAGATTATAGATGAACTAATTTGGAAGATATTGAATCAAGTTTAAACTATGTCTGATATAATTCCCAAGGTTACGTTCAATATTAGCGTTATACTATTTTTGGAGTTTTTCTTGGATTTTTCGAGAACCAATTGGCAGAAAATGTTGAAATTTGGTAAACAGGTCCAAATTAGGTCAAGGAATGCTGTTCTCCATGAATGTTCATTACCCTGCCGAGGTTACGCCTGTAATAAAGTTTTCAAATGTTTGGAATCTGCACTTTCGTTTATTTCACGGAAACTACTGAACTGAATACGTTCAAATCATATACCAGGTCTTATCATATACCTTTAGACGCTCGCTAAGAACGGATTTTTGGAACTTTTCAAGGATCCGCCAAATATTTAAGTTTTTCTACAGTATTTCGGCGTTTTCTCAATTTTTTCGTGAACCAATCGGTAGAAAAGGTTGATATTTGGTAGGTAGGTTCAGATAAGGTCTTGAAATGTTGTGTTGAAATATTTTTGAATTCCGTTCAAGATTACGCCAGTAATCAGGTTTTTAAAAATTGTAGATGTATTGCGGGTTGCATATCTTCTGCCTTGATACAACCAGTCCTTACTGTAAATTGAATTGTTCAGCGAGATTATAGTTGAATTAATTTGGAAGATATTGAATCAAGTTTCAAACTATGTCCGATATAATTCCCAAGGCTACGCTCAATATTAGCGTTTTACTATTTTTCGGAATTTTCAGAGTTTTTCTTGGATTTTTCGAGAATAAATTGGTAGGAAATGTCGAAATTTGGTGAACAGGTCTAGATTGGGTCTAGAAATGCTGTGTTAAATAAGTTTTGAATTCCTTCTGAACGGAATTTGCAGGCGAGCGAAGCGAGCCTGTTTGTCTCAGCTCACACTGACAGAGGTTATGCAGGCGAGCGAAGCGAGCCTGTTTGACTCACTGACACTGCTGATACTGTCGGGGGTCCAGGGGGTGGAGCCCCCTGGCTAGGCGGAGAAGGCGAGCGAAGCGAGCCTGCCAGCTAGTCAATAATAATTGGATATTTCTCAGCAAATACTTTCTCAATAAAAAAGTTTCTGGTCTAGATTCTATCAAAAAAGGAATGAGGGGAATAGACTGTCGAATTTTTATGAAAAATATGGAAGATCTGTTGATTGAAGGCTATCATTTTCCCATTTTAATATTTATCTATATCTATAAAAGCGAAATGGCACTGACTGACTCACTGACTGATTCATTCATCACCAGATCCACTGAACCGAATGCGTTCAAATTTGGCAGGAATGTTCGGTTAGAAGTTTGGACGTGCGCTAAGAATGGATTTTAGAAAGTTTTCAAGGATACGCCAAATATTCAAGTTTTTCTATAGTTTTTCGGTGTTTTCTTAATTTTTTCGAGAACCAATCGGTAGAAAATGTTGATATTTGGTAGGCAGGTTCAGATAAGGTCTAGAAATGTTGTATTACAATATTTTTGAAATCCGTTCTAGATTACGCCAGTTATAAGTTTTTTAAATTTTAGATGTATTGCGGGTTGCATATGTTCCGCCTTGATACGACCAATCCTTACTGTAAATTGAATGGTTCAGCGAGATTAGACTAGTACAATATAATTTCAATAATTATTCAGGTATAAGGCATTATGTAACTCTTATTGGATATTATACTGAACCTGCATCTATAATGTAACGTAATGTAACCACATTACTCATTTTGATTGACTCATTTCATGACTCTATAAATCACATTGCTAATAAAAAATAAAGGAAAAATCACTCTTGGAATGAGAAATTAATTATTGAGAAGCAAAAAATAATTGAGAAGAGGAATAAATTCTGTTATAAATTTTATTCGATTGACATATCATTAAATGACAGTTTCAAATAGCATTAAGCACCTGGCTGCTTAATTCAATAATTAATAGAAGTGAATAATTTCGACAACATATCCAAGCAAGGATAATAAATCATAGAGTTATCTGGGAAATAACATGTACAGAGTGGCTCGTCTCGTGAAGCATCAAATTGCAACTACAAGAAGAGAAGAATGAACAGACCGCATGTCACGGGCAATAAATAACAACCATCTGAAATATTGTTTCACTCTCAACACTGAAATATCTTCACAGGCCATTTGAGCTCTCTATTACAGTAGCGACCCATATTAGGCTACTCTACTACACTACAACCAGCAGTCAGCCATCTTTCATTTCGAAATTGTTTTTGGAAAACAAAATAAATTGTAGCCAGGTTATTTCAGCACCCTCTGTAGTTGAAATTTGAAACGTCCCCATTATTTTTTCCACCCACTGGCTTATATTGGACTGGCTACTTGAGTTTTGCTTCGGAAGTACTTTATTGCATTTCCTGTTTGTTGTTGTATTGTTGGCCAAAGTTGAACTTTGATATTTGTTGTATTGGGACCTTTGCTCTTTTGGAAAGAAAAGATAGAAAGAAAGTAAAACAATGAGAGAGGGATTCTTTTTGAGAATTGAGCTCCTCCGGACTAGCTGCTCTTTGTTGAACTTCTAATAGAGTTTACCTTGAAAACAAGCTCTTAAGTTTGTGTTCAATAATGGGAGAAGATATTCAGAATTTCTCATGGACGATGATTCTTCTATATTTTTTGTGAAATTGAACGCTGACGCCGCATACAGTAATTAATAACTACATTATTGCTGAATCGTCTTCTTCATGTTCAGAATTTTTTATGAATGTTTCATCAATTTGAACTCTCCAAACATTATTAACTGTATAAAACGTCCTATCCGTCCTAACGAGACTCAATCACTTTCTTATTAAGCTATATTCTCATCAATTGTTGAAAAGCAGTTCTAGAATGCATGGTAACTGACCACCATAGAGAAATTTCGTGTCGTTATTTGGCACAATAAACTTTTACTATGGAAAATGGGATAAACCTGTAACTCTAAAACTCTCATAATTCCTCAAACATTATTGAGTATAACTGGATTAAATTTTTGTTTTACTCACTTCACGCATAATTTTAATGTATCCTCTTCGAATCTATTTTAGCCACTGAGTTTCCAAGGCTCTATAGCTGGTAAAATTCCCTTAAATCGTGAGAAAGTATTTTCCTCGCAGAATCTTTCAAACTTCCATTTTGAAACAAATTGAAAAAAGCGGACAGTAACACTAATGGTCTCACTCAGCACCACCTTTTCGTTGAAGGGGAGAAGAGGAAGCGAAGATAAAATGAGCGAAGGGATAGAAAAAGCGCAGACATACCCTCAAGGCCTGTGCTAATACAAACTCTCTTCTGAAGAAAGACAGAGATAGGCCTAGTGGATTTGAGGGAGTGATGATCACAAAATGCACTAAAGCTTCAAAAACTAGCCGCTGGCGGTGTTATAACCAGTGACATCATCGTGGTATGATAGTGCTTCAGTGGATCATCGTCTTCATGAGTTTTCCAACATCTATTCATTGATATTCTGACGCCAAAACGTTAGGCGATTTCATCTGTCTCTTGAACGTGATGTAAACCACTAATAGATGATCTAAAGCACCTATTGTATCTGGATTTCAGAACCATCATCTAGGGATAGCTTAATGACTATTCCATCAACATCAGCTGTTGAAGCGCAAAAGGAGCAGACAAAACCGTCTAACTTTTTGGTGTCAGTTGTACCTGACTTTAAATCAGTTTTCCATAATTTTTCATTGATATGTGAGTATTGGATATTGTTTTTTACCCTAATTCCAATCTTCTTCAAGGGTATAATTTCATGATCATATCATGCTTACAATCACATTGAATGCATACAAGACTTTATGTCTTGAATTCACATTGCCAATTCTTGAATTCAACGCCAATTCATTTCATTCATATTTTTACGATATAGCTTTCCAAATTAATGTCCAAATGAAATTAATTGAAAGTTGGACAATGAAAATTATTTACAAGAATATCTTGAGCATCTTTATCTTTTTATTATATCAGCCACGTTTCACGGCAAAAGTTTTTGTATGCACCAAACAGAATTATAAATATTTTATAAGTAATACAGATTCAGAATATCACTTTACTGGAGGATACCGGAATGATTCTCGGAAAACAGATTACTATTTGAATGAGAAATTATTCCAAGATCCAAGAATATTTCTAGATGGTCTACAGGTATGAATAATGCAGTACACCGATGAATAAGATTCTTCATTGGCTACGAGTAAATTCTCCATCCAGACATCCAATGAACTTCAAACTCTATTATCTTGGCTGGAGGAATTTTAGTTCTCTTTCTGAATATCAATATGTGCTATCCCATGAAGCCTGTCGCATGTTTGCATGCTGAGAAGCAATTATACTGAATAGTTCCGTCGGGTATGAAATATAGGTCACTAGACATGATGGCGAGCTTTAAATATGAAGTTTTTCAACTGGAAATATTAATAGATAAGAGCCATTTGAAGTGTTATTTTTTCAACTGGACCTATGACTAGAGCGGTGAATATGAAGAGATTAATTCTCTATATTCACTGACTAGAGTTATGATTGAATTATCGAACTGAAAAATTATTCAACATGGTATAGAGAAGGTAACTTCAAGCTATAATGTCGAAGGTGGAACTGGAATAACAACCACATACTTTTTTACTTATTTGTTGTAATTTTTTTTCAATGAATTCCTTTTCATACTTACTAGTGAGTGATTGGCTCAAGCTCACTGATGGGGATTGAACTTGACAATGTTACATATCAATGAATATTTTTTCGAAACATAAATAATAAATTATATCATATGAGTGATTTAAATCTTGGAAACTAGGAAAACTAGGTGAATTTAATGAAAAACGATGGATCTTATGAGAGAACATAAATGTCATGAAAGAATATGAATGCATTAGAAGGTCAGATTGAACTTTCTGATTGAGGATGGCAATAAGATGAAAAATAAACTTTATAGAATAAATAATTTGATTCAATATGAAAATTACAATTGGCAGTAAGATTGGTATTTAATTTGTGAAAGATTGGAAAATAATTGTGGAATTGGCAACGAGATTACGACGTTATAGACAACGTTGTCTCCATTGAACTGTAATAGTATAAATCAATTAGTAATAAATCAATTACTAAACCATAATGAGGATGTTCAAGCATGAATTATGTTCCAGTCAATAACATTTGACAAGAGAAAAAGAGCAAGAATTGCTTCCTGATGATGACAATCACCCTTCATCACTCATAATTCATCACATTCATATATATTGAACTCTCAAGTCAACGCACTAGATGAAAAGATACTTTAACATTTTAAGAGGTGTTATCGTTATGTAATACTCGGTGCTCGGAGGGCTGTTTGTGGTTCTAATTTGTATTCCCACAACACAGTTCAACAAAACCAAAGATTTTAATAGGCTTACATTTCCCAAATTGCCAGGAAGAATACAGAGCAACCTATTGGAATATGTTGAAACTAAACTATATCGATCCTCCCTGAGTGTGAAGTGTACCTGGTTGGTGGCGCTACTCTGCGGTGAAGTCGTCAACTAGGCGAGCAGTGAGCTGAATTTTGATTAATTTTCGGAAAACACCGTGTCTCATTTCGGCGGTTTTCAGAGTTTCCACCACCAGTTTCTTCGTTAAGAATTTAGGAAGTGTGAACAACTTTGGTGAATTGTTTCTATGAAAAACTGAAGTTGTCTATCTCCCCAATAATAACTGTTTTTATTATCACTTGGGTTTCCATTATTGCATCTCCCATAATAACGGTTCTCGTATTTTAAGCCAACTCAGTTCAGAAAATATTATTCCGTTGTTCATATTAATTATTTCAGCACTTTATTGTTATCACTGTAAATAAATTACTTGGAGGGAGATTTGATAAGTTTTCAATAAGTCAAGAATAGATTCACTTTTCGTTCATTTTCTCAAACTTTTGATTGTCATTAATCTCCAATAATTATACATGATTAAGAACTTTCACTTGGAGCTCCAATTCTCAACAAGACTAACATTTGAAATTATACAGTACTACTGTATATAATTATTTTATCAATTCACTATCCGAAAAGGGAAACCCAATAATTTCCTCTCTCTTTCTACCCAATTATTTTGACCTACATGTTGATTTCCTTGTCATAATCATGACAAACATTGTTCATAGAATCTTAAACTCAAGATAATATTAGTGTAATGAGAGAACTTCAATCATCACTGGCGGCTCGTGCCCACGAAAAAGGTGAAGTTCCCGTATCTTTTACTGTACAGCACTTCACCTGTTTCGTGGGCAAGAGCCGCCAGTGCTCTGATGTTGTCACAAATCCACTTATTCCAAATACAGTAGTTAATTAATATAAGTGTAGTTCCATATTAGAGGTTCGTTCTAAAAAGTTGTTATTCTGTATGTTCATGCAAACAACATTTACAACCCTCTCCATTTTTTGGAAAATAAAATTTTTAGAATTATTGCAGAAAAGATGTTGATGAATGCAGAATGGGTATTTGAAGTTATGTCCGAATGCCTTTGTATGGTATGGTATGTAAGAGAATATTGAGAAGAAAACTAGAAGATTAGTAGTTGATAGTTTTGGTCATGTTCCATATACAGATTTTATTGGGTCTAGGTAACTGAATGGTGAACTTTTTACTGCCTGCTGTGAAAGTCAATAGGGAGTGTCTTGTATTACGTATTCAGAGGGCGTTACTCGTTCCCCCTTTTGCCCTCTGAACCCCTTTCCGCCCCTTCCTCTTGACTAGCAGAGGGCGCTAGATTCTCAAATAGCCTTTTCTTCGACTGCAAGATGAGAATTTACAGCAACTTGGACATCTTTAGATTGCCAATTCCGCTATTGATTTGAGAGAACACATTTTGAATCATTCACTGGCAATTTCCACTTCAACCAGTTACCTACCACACAACAGTACACAAAGGTTAAGTGCCCGTATCTTTTACTATATCAGCACTTCACCTGTTTCGTGGGCACGAGCCGCCAGTGGTACAAGGTACTGTATTGGCCTACTTGATGAAATTCATGATAAATCATGAGCTTCTAAGATTATCAAGTTCGATTCCGGTTTGATTGGTCTTGCAATTGAAGACAGAAGTATCTATAAATAAGGGATTGCTTTATCTGTATTATTATTATGTAAGCTATTTTTTCTACAAGTGCATTCATTGAAGATATTTCATTCCTTCAAAAATCTTCCTGTTAGAGAGGGAGGGCTTATAGAATCATTACTGTTCTAATTATACGATCAATACTCAATTGTAATAATATTATGTATATGATACACATTAATAGTCTTCTATAGATAATAGTCTAATACATACTATACATAAATAGACTACTTTTCCATCACAACCGCAATCATTTCCTGTTTCAAATTTCAGGGTGAGAATGGCTCACTTTTGCAAGCTCGGTCTGCCAGTGAAATTCACCGAGTTGAAATAATTGAAAAGGAAACTGATTCTTTTGTTCGGTGGGCAAATGTAAACAGGGTATGCAGCGGCGTTTACACGAAGCGGCGGCGGTGGAAGTGGCAATGTGGGTCGGACTGCAATGGCCTTTTAATAGTGAGAGACCGACCGTGCCGCAGTGTCCGCTAAAAGTATGGCCCTTGATCTTGCCACCCAATATTCTGGTGGCCAATTTAGACCAGACGTTTTATCGTATGTCGAGTTTTTTCTGCTCTTTTGTTCTCAGTTTGTGACCAAATCAACCGACGTGAGTGAAAACTGTTTTCCCAAGCTTTTATCGCTCATTCGGAGCAAACAATTCATTGCTCATTCATCAGCAATAGCTATTGATAGAGTCAATCCATTTATTCGCTCAGATCAAGCTTGATATTGTTCTTTCCCAAGTTTATCCTCGCTTCAGCAGAATATCGTGAGATTATCATCAGTGAACAAGGGAACGTTCGTTTATGTTTATTCATGGATAACATACTGCTATGTGAATGTTTGCTTTTTTCTATCTCCATTTTCAGTTTGTTGAGCAATTATTCCAATAGAATTTTTCATCTTCCATAATCAGTAGGCTTAACATGGATGACATCATTGTAAATTGATATTTATATTCTATGTTAATACATTGTGAATATCTAATTATCGGTGATGTTAAGTAAAATATTGATATCCAATTCTTGCCCAATTTGATTATAGTAAGGAAAATTTCGACATTCTTGAAAATAGGGATATTATATTGTATCGATGGTAAATCCTGATGGTGTGAAATGGTATGTATTGATGGTTTTTTATGGTTTCCAAATCCTTGAGAGCAATATCTCTCGGACTATTAAAATAAAGCTATTAACACTAGAGATCTTGATTTTGATGAAATCATGAAAAAATTACTTGATAAAACAATATAGTGAATAAATAAAATGAAACAATTTCACATTGCGGGAACAGTACACAAAACACAACCGAATAAAATTCTTCCAATAGTTGGACGCAGGATTTCTCTGATAAAGAGTCGCATGGATTTTCAGTCTGGTTTTATTATTTTCCTGTTATTGAGCCTTTTTCCGCCTTATTGCTTCTGCCTCTGTTCATCCATTTTCCTTCCTTCTATTTGCTTGACTGACTCGATGGCTCGTTCCTGTGCCTTTATCTTCTTTCACGTAGGCCTATTTTTCACATTATCATTCTATTCCTCTTCATCATCTCCTATTTATTCTTTCTATATTTCTCCTTAATCATACTCTGCTGGTTTTCTACTCCATATTTCTTTTCTCCACCTCCATTCTTCTTCTTCCCCATTCTCCACTACACCCGCCTCTTCTTTCCCACTCCCTTCTTCTCGTTTTTTTCACTTCAATTATCTTTGTCGAATCTCCTCTATTGAACTTTTGATTTCCATTAATTTGCTCTCTATCCAACTCCTTCGTATTTTTTTACTATCACTTTCTCTTCTCATTCTTCTCTCATAGCCTTCATTTGAACCCATACTTTGATTTGTTATCATCGGCATTAATATATTCCTCTATCACATATTTTTCTTTTCTTCACTCTTCCAACACCCTTCTCATTAACTTCTTTTCCTCCTACTTTCTAATCATCTCCTCTCATTTTTACTTGTTCTTCCCCACACTTTATTTTACT
Organism: Sogatella furcifera; assembly: GCA_017141385.1. NCBI lineage: Eukaryota > Metazoa > Arthropoda > Insecta > Hemiptera > Delphacidae > Sogatella > Sogatella furcifera. The sequence goes on along the minus strand of CM029547.1, from coordinate 18,226,631 downwards.
ATTTTTTCCTCTCTGTCTTTCCTCTCTCCTATTTTTCTCTCTTTTATAATTGACAGTTCTTTGTCATCTGCTTCTTTATATTTATTATCATCTTATTTATTATTCACTCTTTTTTTTCTCTTCTGTTTCTTCTATTATCATCATCCTACTCAATTGTCTTCCTCCCAGTTTCAGTCTTCTTCATCTTGATCTTCTTCTCCTAATATTTTTCCCTTATTTCTTTTCACCTATTTCTCTTTTCATTTCCTCTTTCCATTCTTCTTCTTCCTCCATCACGTCTTACTATCTTCTCTATCATTCATATGTGTATTTTCTTTCCAATATTTTTCTTCTCTTTTCCTTTCTTTCCTCCTCTATCGACCGCCACCGTCTCTCTCGGTCTGTGCTCATGAATGGAAGCACAATAGTGAACTGCTGCTTGCGGAATGTGATGCTCGGCCTCCTCATAAGATGAGCGAATTCCGCGCGTCGCTCGAGCTGTGTGATTCGTGTCGGCATTGGTGCGGAGAACCACCAAACCAAACTATTCCACATAATAATCCGAATTTCGTTCGGTTTGTTACTAATCCCGTTCTCATCGATTGCAATACACTGCTCGAAAGGTCATGTCTTCTGATAGCTCAAGTCTTCAAGTACAGTGATAGCAGATAGAGTTTGTTAATTAAATATATTGATGGAAAAAAAAATTTATTTCCACAAGACTTACAACCCATGATACTTATCCATGATTGGAATTCACACTCACGGCTACTTTGAATTGATAAATTGAAATTATAAATATATTGAATTGATTAAATAAAAGATTGACTCACTTACACTACCTATACTGTCGGGGGTCCAGGGGGCGGAGCCCCCTGGCTAGGCGGAGAAGGCGAGCGAAGCGAGTCTGCCAGCTAGTGTTGTATATAGTATCACGTGAATAACCTAATCATAAATTCATGCTGTAACACCCTGTAAGTGATTCTGTAGAATGCAGTAAGATTGCAGCTGTAAAGCAGTTACAAAACTGCAATTATTGTATTTAATCATCTATAGACCAGCTGCGGCAAGGTGGCCAGCGCGACCGGTGTACAATAAATGCACTTGACGTCTATAGCCTAAGCGCGGTTTAATTCAAATGCATGTAGCAACATTCGCTTGTTTTTGAATGCCTGCTAATAGAAAAACTACTTACTTTCGAAGAAAAGATGTCGAAGTGCAAGAGGAAATGTTGTGTGATAGATTTCAATAACAATTATTCCAATTCTGAAGGAAAAGGTTTCCTATTCATTCTTCTCCTGGAAACTTGCGACTCGTGATCGGGAGAGAGGAGCTAATTCAAGATGGCGGAAACGGACAAACCTAACTTACCTAACCTATAAGCAAGGGATATCAGATTATCTGATGGAAATGCTTTCAAATTGACTGATACATCTCTTAAACTATTCCAAGCTGATAAATACTTTATAGCTTCACGATATTATTGATAAATCAATGATAAAATTGAATAATAACCCAGAAAATTCTAGTCAATTGACATACGAGCGTGTCGCCAAAGGAATGAGCCTCTGTACTGCGCATGCGCTAGTTATATACACTAAGTACAAATTTCGACCATCAGAGACCGGGAATCACAAGCCAACTTCTGGAGGTCTATGCCCCAAGTTCTGCCTTCTTGAAACAGACCTCGTACATTTTAGGCTCATCTCCTCTTTTACTCCTACACTTACCTCTTCCACCTTTCTCATCTGATATCTAATTAGGTGAAGATTTCTTTTGTTGGATAGTACTGAACAGAATCAGTATTTTCAGGAAGATTAATTTTGGAAATCGATTCCTTATTTACATATTTTTTTTAATGAAATACTTATAGTATACTGGATTATTCTTATCATTTCGAATGATTGTAAGTTAAGCAACAATCTGAATTGAATTGAATTGAATTGAATTTATTTGTTTCTGTACGGTAACAAAAAAGGCATATAATGTACAATACATAGCATAAAATATGAAAAAAAATATATATATATAAATAAGTTTACAAAATAAGAAACAACGCTCACATGAACCGTTAGGTTTGTTTGTGAGTCGTGAGTTCGTAATACAAAAATAATATAGGTACTTGTAGTTACCAAAATAAAAAAAGGTATGAGACAAAATAATAACTAACACCGCACTCATCCATCCACACTCATGCAGGAAGGGGACACACACACCGCATGCAAAAGAAAAAAAACGCATACACACAACATCCATACACCATCATTCTTGAAATTGCTGTGTTTTATGCGCTACAATTCGCTGAATAACCACCGCTGTACGACCGACCAACTGTTTTGTGACTGATTTATTGTTGTATGACTGACCGACTAACCAACTGTCTAACTGACCAACTGCTTTGTAACTATTCGACTCGTAGGCTTACTGACTTATTGACGTAAATTTTGAATTGGAATTTAAATTAGAATTTGGCATTGGAGGTAGAGAAGAAGAATATCGATGGATCAAAAATAAAAAATCTAGTTTTAGAAATTGTTAAAAATTAATTAAAATCTAGTTTAATTGTTTATTTTTGTCAATTTGTAATGAAAATATGGTAGGAAATTAATTTATTTATTTGTGTTTTAAATGGATGACCTAAGATTGGAATACCCAGCAAAGAGCTGTAGAGGACAGAATAAATAAAGATGGATGTATAAAGAAAGTAAGTGAGAATGTTAGATTTCGAGTGAATGAGGAACTAAGATGAATGAGGGTACGTGAACATGAGGAGGAAATCCTGGTTTACCATTCACATTCCTCACTATAGACACTTAATAAATAGTTCATTAGGCGAGATACGCTTTCTCCTTGCCAGAGCATCCTCGATCAATCTGAATCTACAGCCTCATCCCCACATTCTCTAAACTCTAAATAGGAATGACTGAATATAGTATGCAGTTCCCTGAAGCTAAATATGTACAAGCACATGAATCTCAACATCTATATATCCTATTATACATCATATCCATCACAATCATATTACATACTTAATTGTAATAAAAGATTAGAATAAATCCATATTACATAGCCGATACACCACAGAATAAAATTTGAGTAAATGAATATCCTAAAATCAATTAACAGAATGAAATGAATCAATGAGCTTATATAGTTTTTGTTAATGCCAATATGTTCATCTACCAGAGTAGATAAACCTAGATGATTATATCTAAAAAATAACAATTTCATGATTTGATGACATCAGAAAACTTCACACAATCAGAGTTTGTTATCAGTGCCTTATCTCTGCCTATTCAAGCCTCGCAGTTTCAATAAATCACCTGGAAAAACCTACGGTATAAACATTATTTCTAATAAAGTGATAAAAACGATTCAACAACTCTACGTGTCTACTAATAAATTTTCTCTCATGGGTTTTCCTGAAAATTAGAGGTTGGAACTACCTACTTTCTCACCAAGCCTTGATAATACCCACATATAAACTGCGCCGTAGAGCACGTGTTTGTCAACGGTATTGTTTTTCGATAGAATTTAAGTTTTATCTTGCGCGGACAGTCTCATAAAACCGGAAGGCTTGCAGTTTTGCTACTAATAAAGCCGCTATCCGCTGTACTGAACAGGAAAAGAGCAGATGATACTGGCAGGAAAAATTGGACAGAGAGGAGGATGTTGAAGAAATGAGGAGTAGAAGAGGGAAGAGAGGAGAAAGAGATTTGCCAGTGTATTGTTTGCCAAGCGTGTTGTATCTAGCCTACACCTCATTCCACTGCTTTTCTGTTGAAGAGAGCCGCAATAATTTCCAGGGGAAATAGTTCGTTGAAGGTAGAATGTGGCGACTGTTCTGGTCAGAGTGAGGAAAGTTTAGTAACCTTGCTCAAGGGTCATACCCTTCGCTGTAAAATATGTTCATGTCCGCTTTTCTACAAACACAGTCATGACCACGTTCCCCAGCCTTTTAGCAAAATTATTTTTGGTCTCTCATTTAATAATGTTAACTCGATTTGAAATCGCTTACTTGGTTGAGTTAACGAAAAAGCATTTATCCTATTAGGCCTATGTACCCTGTATATCACTTGCCTGATAAGACATGTGGTTCGAGTGATAAGTGATAAGGTCCAATTTGAGCGATTTTTTCTGATTAACTCCAAGATATTTCAATAAAGTCAGAAGTCACTTTTGGTGTCGGAGAATAGACTCAAACAGTTTTTATTTAGTTTTTCAATTTGAAGTGTTTTATCATTATGATTTAACTGTTGATGAATATAATTTCATCTCGTTATTCCAATCGACAACTTCTAGTATTTCTATCCATGACCATAACAATTATGATAACTATATTCATGTAACATTATATCTACATGTATCACCTACGTTACATCACATACACAAAAAGTTATTCATATTTTTAATATCAGTTCTATGGTTTTCATCATACTGATCATTAATATTGTAATCGTTGTATTCGTTCTCTTCATACGTTCAAAAGATAATTCACTGATGTGTTCAAGTAGGCTACTGTTTCTGTTAAATAATTAAAAGGGACACATTTTTTGCCTCGAAGTCCTGGTGTTGGTAAATGTCATCTGAAAAGTAGTCAGTTTCAAAAGAGACCCAGTGCTGGCAAATGTAACAAAACAAAGTGAGCTCACTACAATTCCATTACTTCCAATTGAGTGGAGGTATATCTGCTTGTCAGATGCAGGCGAACCACTTTGCGAATAGAAGAATGAAATAGTTATAAGGAAGAGGAGGAGGAGGAGGAAGGAACTAAAAGTATCAGCCGAAGACAAGGTTTGCGAGAATGTGGGCGTACAAAGAACTGCGACAGTGTAGCAGGAATATCTTCAGACCTAATCGAAAATCGATGGAGCACAATTTACTGCAGTATTCCTGTCATGTCACGAGCTCGAAATTGAGTTTTTGAGTTGGAAAAGCCCTCCGAATAACGGCGGACAAGTTGTACTCGCTAAGGCCTCGTTTCTTCGCAGGCTTCAGCTCCAGTCTGACTTTTTCTTATTCGTCTCTAAACGGCCCTCGGCTCAGCAAGGCCATTCCAGCCTTTTAAACGAGTTACAGGAATAAACACTTTCAGCCATTCTCACTTCCAAGCAGATAGACAGAAAGGAGAAGAATAGGGAAAAAAGGAATAAAAATCTCACTTGCCAATTGCCATACATTACTCGCAACAGTTTCATGCTAGTACATCCTGACCCAACGCACACACATTCTCACAACATTGGAGTTATTTGAAAGCTCTGGTATTTAATTCTGGGAGAGAGTCTGACAAAAAACTAGTTTTAGTCTTTTCCAGTGCAATATCAATCAATATTAAAACGCGCGATTAATTCTCAAATTATTATTCTGGATTATTTATTATTGGACAAATAATATTGTTGAATTATTCAATGATTGTTTCTTGACCAATCTAGTCCTCGATGAAAAGTGTTTGAGAGTGCGAGCGATTAAACTATCATAAAATAAAATAAGCTTAGCATCCAACCTACATCACAGTCACGCTTATCCACTATATCCACATGTGAGCGACAAAGAGCTAGGACTGGGCCTCAAAAAAAAAAACGCTCATAATCACAAACTTTCTATGACTTGAGAAGCTGTATTCTTTAAAGCCACATAAAAATCCTTTACATGTGTGTTTTGCATTTGCTCATCTATGGATTTAATTCAACGATTTTAACCTATAACCTACTAGTATATAATAGTGCAGCTACTTCAATTTTACTATTCTCTTGATCTAATCTGAAGACATTAGAAACTCCATTGAAAGAGACATTCTCATATTCTCTGAGGAACCCCCTTTTATACCTCTAAATTTCCTTGTAAACTTGCACTGTAAATATTCATGTAATCTTCTCCACAACAGTACTATCTCCAATTTATAGACGGCTTAGTGTTAAAAAAGACTTCAAGTAGAAAACTTTTCCAAGTACCGAACTTCGAGTTCGTTTCAAGCCATTTTATTTGCTGTAGTTGCCATCTTTCAGTGGCTAGACAACTGGATTGACTTCGTTTGTATAGTTTTTAACGTAAACTTTCTTGAAGAATATCAAGAAGCATTTACAAGTACCGTATAATGTTTGTTTGCTTGTAAATTGCTCGTATATTTGTATGAACTGTATTTATATTTTGGAAGTAGTGGAAGTAGGAAGAATGAATAATTAGGCTATTATTATAATATTGTTGATGGAGTGTACTGACTTGGTTTTAGGTAATAAAACGTTCTGATTATTACCGAGATTTATTAGTTCACAATATACGATATAAGATTTATGACAAAATATGCGAGAATTATATTTGCGGGAGTTTTTTGTCTGGTTATGAATTGTGTAAGTTGTACCAGATCTCATAAATTTTCAATAGTCCAATTTTCAATTGTCCCAGTGGTAGAGAGCGTCTAATCGGTGAGATTAGATAAGCGACGTGCCTCTGCCAGCACCATTGTACTGGTGACCGGTTCCTCTGAATTCAATTTATGAGCCTCAAAAATCGCTTATCATTATCCGATATCCGATATCATTATTCATATCTCATCATCATCCTTCCCATTACCCACGCACAGGCCCAAGAGCCCATGTGGGTATCACCCTCAAAAAAAAAAAATAAATAAATAAAATGAAATTTTCTGTCGGATCAGGGAGGAAATCGGAATGAAAGATATAAAAGAGGCTATAGATAAGAAACAATTAGGATGGTGGGGTCATATACAAAGAATGGAGAATGAAAGGAAGGTTAAACAATATGCAAATGTGGTGGTTGGTGGTAGGAGGAGAAGAGGACGTCCGAGGTACTCATATGATGAGCACATAAGAAGACTGGGAGAGGAGAGAGGAAAGACCCTAGGACAAATGAGGAGGCTGGCTGAGGATCGGGACGAATGGAGAAGGTGGTCCGAGGCTACCCCGACGCTGCAAGGCATCCCGGGGCAGAGATGAAGAAGAAGAAGAAGAAGAAATTTTCTGACAGAACTACTTGAAATCATGAAAATTAATTGTAATAAAGAGGAAAATCGAATTATGAAACTCAGGCTAATCGCCTCCAATTCTTAATTTCCTGTATCATCCAAGTGATTGCTGGTATTCTCACTGACATAGTTTCAAATGTTCATTTCCAGTTCATTTCTGGGTGGTAAAGCCAGTAAGCATTATACGAGTGATTACACAAAACTCATCAAGTGTTCGAATATCAGAATTAGTTAATATGATACACAGGTGACAATGATAATTTCCAGTATTATTATAGCCTAGTAGTCAATGATTTGCATTTACAAGGTGGGAACATGTATTTTTATTTGAACATGACACATTACTATAGTTTAAAAGAGTTGTACTATTTGTTCAGATGCTAGAATTCAAGTTTAGGAATCTAATTTTACAGATCGAATTATTGGCTACTCCCTGTCCATCAATATATTGATAATATGTGTTTGAAATATCACACTATTTTATAATTTATAAATGTTTGTATTTATAGAGATATTCAGTTCAATTACATTATTTCAAAACACATTCTCAGTTCACTTTTCATTTTTATTAAATTGCCATTCAGTTAATCAATAACCACTCGGTCACTTTATTAAAAAGGTAAATTAATATCCTTCATTGAATGAAATAATCTCATATGAATATAAAGACATCAATGTACTCATGGATATCACTTGATGAATATTCATGATTGTCACCTCATGAAGCAGTTGTTTAAACTTTGTTTAAAAGTCACCAATGAGTACACATCCCTTCGCTGTCTGTCTCCTAAGCACACAGTATTCGGCTTCTGCATGGATTGACTACTATTTTGTCATTGTTAAAAGAAATATATTTTTCACCATGGCATTCTTAATGAGCGTGGATGTGAGTGTCATCGCTAGCTTCACCTTGTTATCCCTAGAAAGGTATGAAGCTCGAGCTTGGTGTGCTAGTTCAATTTTCCGCGTGAATATAGCAGGAGAAAATTTTATCTCAGACCTGTGACTATGAGAACAGAGAGCAAGAGAGCGAAGGAAAGGAATAGAGGAAGAGGAATGAAAGTGGAGTGAGTAAAGAATGTTGCAGGAGAGTAACTGAGTGACTTGAAGAGCAGAGTGAGACAGGAGAAGAGTTGGGTAAGAGAATAGAAAGAAATAGTCTCTGAGTGGATTGGAGAGACAAAAAATGGACAAATCAAGTGAGAAAATATTTGAGAGAATTTGAGTGCCTTTGAAAACAGAAAATAAGGAAGAGAAAAAGACAGGCAAGAAACTGATAGAGAAAGAAGAAGAGAGAATAGAATAGTGTAGAAGAGTCACTAAGTGAAAAAGAGAGGAAGAAAGAGAGAGAGGTGAAGTGTGGCATGGAATATATGTCTCACATGTTGCAGACAAGGGTTGTCGTTCCTGATTTCTTGTTTGCACGGCTGACGTGTCGTAAGGTGAAGGGATGGAGGGGGAAACTCATGATTAATCCCAATTTCGAACAGATGCTGCACATCTTTTAGGTATGCAAAGTGACGATGTAGGTACATGCGGATGTAGGGCGTGCTTGTAATGAGACACTCTGTATTTATGTGCATCCCTCTCACACGATCGATTTTTCTCAATGACTCGCTCTGTGAGGCAAGACAATTGTGGGGATGTCAGGCGAAATGAGGCCAAGGCCGGGCTCCACCAACCACCACCACACTACTTCACATGTAATGAATGAATTGCCGTACCGTACTACGATAATAATTTCGCATGCGGAAATGAATGGCAAAGCTATTCTCCAGAGTACTACGCTACAAGAATAGAGCTGATAAGACAGCTTGGAGTTGCAATATTTCTGAACTAGTATTATTTGTGGGAACTAGTAATAGTGTGAAGGTTTACTACAAGGTTATTACAAGTATTTAATAATATTGGGTTTAATAGGGGTGTACACTATACATGTGTTAAGTCGTGGTATTTGTTGAATCGAATCATCTGCTATTTTCTTCTAATGTACCACTAATTTTCATCTAATACCACTGTATGTACCACTCTATAAAGTAGCATTGAGTTCTAAACAAATAACAAGATACCACGACTTTACTGGTCAAAACATAATTTATATGGATTGTGAATATCCCTTTTTAGCCTATAAGGTCGTGTTATTTGTCAAGTCGAATTAACTGCAAATGTTTTTCAATGTAATAGCATTGACTTAATAACAGGATACCACGACTTAATTGTCCAAGTCAAGGCTTCCGATGGGTAGGTAGATCCATAGATGGACAGACGTCCATAGATAGGCTGTGGCTAAGTGGATATCCCTATTAATGTCGATTTGTCAACAAATACTCATTCCAAGTACTCAAAATCATCAGAAACCTGATCGTATTTGTACAGTTTTATGCTGCTTTGTCTTCAGGGATTAATCTGGCATTCCTAGCCGCTTTTCCCTCCGTAACATAGGAACTATGCTTTCCGCTCTCTTATAGGCTCGCTAATAAACCAAAAAATTGAGGATTCTCCAGTGAGACCAGAAATACCTGGTTGGTGGAATTGGTGGATGGTATGAATGAGTAAATTGATATGGCGAATTAACTGAATGAACAAGACAATGAGAAAATGAACTCAGTTCCAGTCTTAATATGTTTTACCTTCCCAATCAATATTATCTTCTCTCACAATCACAACAGTTGAGCTCAATCTTCATTGCATAGTTTATCAATAGAAACTACTCAAATTGTATACAACGTACATCACACTTTATGTAATATAATGAGTTATTTGTGTTAAAGTCCATCGATGTAATAGTGGAAACCTCTATGCTTCCAGCTTTTCACGAATTGAGAGTGAGTACTTGAGAATACAAAAAATATGAATAAAAGTGGGAAATGGTTAAAAGTAAGAAAGCATGCACATTTAGAATTTGCTGGAAGAGCCTGGCAAGATAATTGGAGTGCAGCTATAACCAGACATGCCACATTGGCATCACACCAAAAATACTCGTACCATCTGAAGCTGCAAATGTGATTCGAGTAGTTGCAGTGCTTATTCTTATGCATGCAACTCGGGTCATGCAATAAATGTAAAACCACAATCGATAAGCTACAGTTGTCAGCGGACGTTGAACTTAGTGCAGTGCTGTACTAGATTTTGCCCCATTTACAAGACTGCATATTCATACATGAGACATGCATTTCAGATACGTTACAACTTAAGAACTATATTATTTTATCGAGATTGTGCGTTTTTTTAGTATAATTTCAATTCTTATCGATATGATTGTACATTTTACATATCAGAAATAACACGACAAGGACTAGTTTAAGGAATTTTTTATAATTTTTATGAAAGCTATAACACGTTTTCATGTCTCGCAAGTACGTTGCCATATTTATCTGGTCATCATTACGTAATCAGAGGAAAGTCATTTTTCTCCTTCATAGCACCATCAATAGAAATACCATAAACATAAACTAGTATAGGTGATTTTTTTAGATTACTACTATAGTATGATTGCAGGTATTGTTTTTATTGCACGTATTATTTGTACTGGGTATTGGTATCTCGGTGAGGGTGATCTATCGGTGATGTTAAGTCACGAACACTGTGGACAGCTCTTAGATGGGTGACCGGTATTTGGCCAAGTACACATTGGCGAGGTGGAACTACCCGAAAGGGTCTCCCCACCATTAAAAGCCATAAGAATATTTTACATTTTAGGTGAATTTTAAGAACTTCACTGATAATTTTAAATTAAAAATTCAAGATTCACATCCTAATGTTACTTCTATTTGTCAAAATCTATAGAAAAATCATAGTTTAAATTTTCATATTTCATAATTCAAATAGAATTTTGTATCTCCATGATCAAAGTATCCTTGAAAATCTGTCCATGATGAAGAGTAGAAGCTTGCTGAAGACTTTTTCTGACTTTGTACAAAACATCGTATAGTCATCATATTTTTACGCCTATGAAACATGAGAAGTGCATTTCCGCTACATTTTACAGAATATTTCCGACGCATAACCGGCTGAAAGTGAGAGCTGAGAAAAATATTTCACATCCCTCATATTTCATTTGCTTCTAATAAAAATGTGATGAGTACGCTTGGGGCGAAGCGTATTGGAAGCTTCGAACGATGTGAGCTCTTTTACAACCAGGATTTCCATATTATACTGTATCGAATGGAGCTTTTCCGGCTTGATCATGGATAATGAATATTGAGATTGGTATCAAACCTAATATTCAATGTAGTGTATGCAAAAGACATTCAATGATCTTATTTCATTGCTTTTCTTCGAACTTATATAAGCATAATACTTTTAATCTATGCGTTTTAGAGGATTCAGATAACGATGAGTTCCAGTAAATCGAATTAGTCCCGATTCTCCTCATTTTATTTTTACTCCCAAATATTGAATGATTGACAGAGCTTATGAGCTAATGATAGAGCATCGAATTTCCTTCTTATTTGTAGTGTATTGAATGTTCTGAATACAATGTTTCTAATCAGATGAGGTGAACTATAAACTATAAATTATAAACTATATCAATATTCGAATATATCTAAGTGAATTCTAGACCACACATGATAAAACAATTTCTCTTTGAATCACATGAGCAATAATTTCATGCTTTCTCTAAGCTGACTCCTATCCTCTTCAATTTTCTGGTGTTGCGAAAATGGAGTGGAATTATAGTAGCAATGTTATTTGTGGCAAATCAATGATTGTGAAAGGCGAGTGTAGCAATAGAAGTGGCACCTATTGATTTCTAGAGGGGGTTAAATGAGGGCTGGGGCATCCGAGTTTCTGCACATTGGGCTTTCTCATTCAACCGGCGCCTTCTTCTATTATTCAGAGATTTAAATTCTTGATAATCCGGCCAGCTGTGCCGGGGTGCCTCGTCTCACATCACCTCTATGTCCCCTCATCCCGCACCCCTCAGCCCTCACCCTCCCTCACCATGCCACCGGTATCTTCTTCCCTTTCGCTGTATATTTTTTTAGGATGACTGTGTTTGTGCTATTATTCGTGTGTAGAACATGATCAAGGCAAAACAGATCAAGTTCGATACGCCAAAATGCTCGAATAGCAAATTACAAGGAAAGCGATGAGTTCAAGAGGTGAATAACTGTAGATAAATTCATTCTACGTTCAATAATAATTAACGCATTATTTTATCACAAAGCAGTAGCTCCGTGCTCTTCTGTCCTGTCGTGTCATGCAGTGCTCGAGTAACAAATTACCAGGTATAATAAGTTGAATAAAATAATCGGAGATCAATCAATTTAATCATAGCCTACTTCTCCAATCTCCATGGAGCAGGGGTTGGGAAATGATTATACTTACAGAGCAAAGAGCAATATAGAAAACTCTGCTTTGTCATTAAGCTATTCACTCATAGCAAAGACCAAGAAATACATTTTAGGATTATTATAGCCTTAGGAGCATATCTAGAGCAAATTCTATGGAAATAACATTTCTAATCATACAGGAAACATCTTAAATGACAGATAAAAGAACTTTTTCATAACTACATGTTTCCATCTATCTAGGAAAAATGGGTTTGTATTGTGAAGTAGAACTACTTCCGGGACTGGCGGGACTCCACATTTAGTAAAGTCATCATAATTATGCAATGAATAAAAAAACAGAATGACCTGAACAGTAACCTAATACTAGACCTACTGGTGAAAAATAGAACTATTTTCCTGTACTGCTAGTCCAAAGGAAATCATATATCATCATATCAAACAATAAATCTGAGACTCAAATCATATCATACCTGATTAGAATATAAATCAATATTTCATGAATATTTGATATATCATATTCAAATCAAATCATTTTCTCGTATCTTCGCACAGTAGTTCAAGTCTTATAAGGATTCAAACAAATGAGAAACAGTGGAAATGCATCGTGCCATATCTATTTTCCACTGACTACTTCTGGTGGGGTAACGAATTGCTCAGGGAGAAATAGGATGCGAATGGAGATCGGGATTCTCCTTATCCGTTTGGAATGGGCATTAAATTAGGTGCGACCGCTGAACTGTAGCTGGATGGAGGTGGTACAGCAGCAGTTATAAGGGAGATTGGTTATGTGTGTGTGTGTTATGGAGTGGTCAAGAAGGACTCAAGGGAAATCAGGCGCAGGGACCGCCATCGAGCAAGCCAAGTCTGGACGCCAGCTGCTAGATTGAGGTTTGACCCACGACCGCCTGGCTGTCGCACCTGTGGCCTTGCTGCTCACCTTTCTAGAAGTCAAAGAAGTCTGTCCAAACAAAGAAGACATTCTGGCAAGATGGGGAAATGACTCCAACTCGGTCAAATAAACTATATATTTGATCTGTAGAAACTTTCTGATCTACAATTTGAGACAAATTCATGATTTTTTGACCAATATTGACCGAGCTGGAGTAATTTCTTCATCTTAACAAAATGTTTTCTCTGCTTGAACAGACTATATCGGAAATACCTTCAAAGTATCGTCAAACGTATCAAAAATAGGAATGAAGATAATTTGAAAAAATTTCTTTCCCAGTCCCAGTAAGCTTCAATTTTTTCAAGAGAAGCGAGTGGAAATATACGAGTATAATTTGAATATTAAAATCATAAGTAAATCATTCTCAATAATTTTGAAATCGCACAAGAATCGTATTTCAACAAAAGCACATTCCTAATTTATCCATTCTTATAAATAGATTTTATAATCTCATCCCAACGATTTTCCAGGCGATATGCTTCCTTGTTGGAGACACAATACAAATCCACTCTATAACTTCTATCTAGCTACTTCAGAATCTTTTTATTTTTTCTTCTTAGTTGTTTTCCTAAATTTTGAAATTTTTGAAACTACGAGAAAACTTTCCCATTTCCCACTAATACCCGGATAACAAATAATAATACCCATCTATATTTTTTCTAATTAACATTCAGCACAATATTTCATTAGAAAATTATTATTATTAAAAAGCCGTGGAATATTTTTGAGCTCCGTAAATTACTTTATCTCACAGCAGTTCAATTAATATTAAATGTTCTCTGGCAATCTATTATTTCCCAATAAACCAGCTGAGGTATGCTGTTTGGCCGTGTACAGAAGGGTCGTCGACAGGTGGCTATATCACATTGGCTGGGAGGCAGCTAAAGCCCTTCTCTGAGCAATTTCAGAGCAAAAAAACCCTTGAAATCATTCAGTGCTTTTTTCCTGACACGATATGAATCTTTCTTTTTTACTTTTTTGTTTTAAAAATTATAAATTAGTCTTATCTCTTTTTTTCGCCCAATTCGGCGCGGTCTCAATGCCTTCCTCTCTCATGTCAAATCAGTTATTTCTTTATTTTATTTTATTTTTTTAAATATTCATTTATCTGTAAGTTATAATAAGAAGAAATATTTTGTGATTGCAAATGTGTTTTCGATGGAACTCTCCCCCACACGCAGACGATTGGTCTTTGTGGAGGAATTCCGTGTGCTATTTCTCTTGCTATTTTTGTAATGTAACCTATATGTTGTAAAGAAGGAATAAAGATTATTTGAATTAGAAATGTTTCATTGATTTCATAGAAACCTACTTCTATAGTAGAAAAACACCAACCTAAAAGACTAATAAAATACCAATGAATGTTGAATTACTCGTAAAAAAATTATTTTATACAACACTGAGTTTCTTCATATTTTCTTATACCTAGATACCTATTTCCATAACACTTCCAATACTGCTACTTTTATCAGAAATTACTGATTCATAATATCGCAATTATTATTAGGGTACATTCTCATTGAACTGCCAACTTGCCATCTCACTGCCAATGTGCAGCAATAACAGAGGCAATCAGTATATTGGTCAGTCATTTCAGTACGATTCAGACGATTCAGCTGGTTCGTACGGGTATAGTCTGTTCAAGCAAATAAGACCCTCTGGCAAGATGATAAAATGACTACATCTCGGTCTACATTGGTCCGAAAAATATTGATTTGGTCTCAAATCATAGATCAGAATGTATCCTATGATTGAGACCAAATTAATAATTTTTGAACCAATATTGACCGAGCTGGAGTAATTTTCTCATTTTGCCAGAGGGTCTTCTTTGGTTGGACAGACTATTAGTGCCACTGCCGCCTTCGGTTTCCAAATGAATTAACGAATTGCCGACGTCGTCTCCCTGCGTTCAACCGACGAAAGGATTCTTTGGGTTGGCGGTGAGGGGCTAATGTAAAGGGGGCTTAAGGCGCAGCCACACTGACTGCTTTTTATAAGCGTCTGTAGTCTGTTGTTATGTACGGATAGATATGCGTCTCACGTGTGACCCGGGCCTCCTTTCCCTGGCAACTAACTGATTACAGTCGGGTCTGAAACCCCCTTTCTACCCTTAGGTTCCTCACTATTGTCCCCCTTTCTGTTTTTCTTACTAATCCCAACTTTTCTCGACTTTGACTTCCAATCAGCCTCTCTCATATGATCCGCTGCAGTCTTTTGATTATAAGTTCTTGTGATATAATTTGGTGAAATGTGGAAGATGAAAGAGCCTGGGAGATTGGAATCGGTGAAGTAATTGGTTGTAGCAACTGCAAGACATTCTTTGTGAATAATTTCATTGATTCATAAAATACAGTCTTTATTCTAAGTCAACAAAATAATTTCAGAAAAAAGTATATTTCAATTCAAAATCGATGGACATATATACACTTGTACATTTTGTGAATAATTAATATTCCACAGTCTACAACTACAAATTTTAAAATATTTTTTGAGTGTAAGTGTTTCATTTTCAGGATTTTTTGTTTTTATGCCTCCAAGTGAATATATCACGGGAAGTATTTACCTCTTCCTAAAATTACAAACTCCAATTTTCGATGCGTGTAAAGAGCTGATACTATCGTTCATGATTGCAACATCAAATTGAATTGATTCTGCGATAATATGGAGAACAGGATCCTTGATTCAACTTCTCCACTACATTCCAAATGAATTATGATAGGGAATCAGCTATAAATTCTCACCTCGGATGGAGAACATTTAATTTGTCCTTTCAATCTCTGGAATATTTTTTCAATTCTTTCAGTAAGGAATCCTGCTATCTTTTGTCAGTATCAATCGTTTTATTCTATCATCCATCCAATATTATTGATAAATAATATTACTTTCCTATTCTCTTTATTGCAGATTTATTTCCAGCAGCCAGCATCAATCACATGTGAGTATTCTATTTTTGTCATACTAATAGCATACTTTGTCACTTTTCCATGACACTAATATCAATAACAGCAAGGCTCACGATCATAGTATCATAGTATCATAGTATTAGAAAGGGTTGTACTAATTCCCGAATCGACAAACTCACTAAAAAAATTGTATTTAAAACTTAAAATACAAGAATTACTCAGCATCGGAAAAATATCAATTCTCTTCCTCCTAGATTTGGAGAATGTTCAAGTGGTTTAGTGGATTTATACGCATGAATTCCATTGAAATAGCCTTCAACTATGGAATTATTGAAAGAACCCCTCGAATTTCCAACTATTTGATATCATAAAAGCATGATTGCCATTGAAATTACCTTTAACTATAGAATTCTTGAAAGTAACCCTTGAGTTTCCAACCTTTCAGCCTCATGAAACTATTAGCATAGATCTGATAGCTTCACCCAAAAAATAAGTGTCCACTGCTGAAAAGTGTATAAGGGTAGCAGCAGTAAAACGACGAGCAAGACCTGCTCCACTTCCTAGCAGATAACGTGTAACTGCCGTTATATAACTACTCTATGTAAGTGTGAGACGAAGACATGATAGAACCGGATGCATTATAGATAAGAGAGCTCTTCCACTGAGAAGTCGATATGATATGCTGGGGAAAGCACGCCTCTATCTGGGCACAGCGCTTGTCCTCAAGGCTGTTTCGCCCATCAGGAAAACTCTTAATCCAGACACGAGGGTGTCTTGTATTGTGTGTATCTCAATTGTATTGTGTGAGTTTCCAGTTGTTATTCATCATTTTATATCACTGCTATGTCGACAGTAATGGACTCATAAATTTTATATTGAGCAAATTACAATTTTTCGATAATAATCATCCATCATATTAATTCAATTCCGTAATCATGGCACATTTGGATGTTCTATAGTTGAAATATTGTAGAAATTATTGTGTAACATTGTTGGAATTCCAAGAGTTTACAACAATAGTTGAATATTATTCATTAGTGGGTTCAAGATTGACTCTAACATTCTGTCAACTAGAATAAATAATAAAGCCTATTATCTTGTTGAGCTTTTCTTGTGTACTTGCAATCAGAGTTGCAAGTACAATCTAAGCTCTTTATTTCTTGTATTTCTTCAGAAAAGAAAAAAAATTAATGCATCAACTATAACGTAAAAGAAAGATTAGTTCTAAAGACCTGCAGAAGTGGTTCTTCTATACTTATCATGAATATTTTACTCGTGAACTCTATCCAACCTATACAATATCACAAATTAGTATCATGAAATCGATCAATGATGAAGCGAATTCATATCATCCCTCGATGCCCTCTCCAATTCCATTAATAAACAAAGAACATTAGCCTGATTTATCGGGGATTTAATTTTGTTGATTAAAATGGATTTAAATGAGTACAATTCATGAAGAGTGGGCTTGTTTCCATTAATATATTTGCATATATGATAGCTGCATGATTCTCCCCAAATAAAAATTCATCCAATCACCGTTTCATGTTATTTGAAAAGGCACCATGTGTCCACCTCTATCATTCATCTCAATGAATGTACCAGAAGAATTTTCTGGATTATTAGGCACTAAACGTTGAAGACTGAAGAGATGGGATGAGTGGTTAGGGATGAATAAACTACCATAAAAAGCCCTTGGCAATTCCTTAGGGGATACAACGTACTCAGCAATCAATCTCTGTCCTCATATCTCCTGTACAGCTTGTACTGCATCCCTTTCAAATGTATCCTTATTCTATCCTACTCCAACTCTAATCGGTCTTACTTTTTCCATTCAGTGACCATGGTCTGCGCAGCGCAGGGGATTGCTATAAGCGCTAGTCGAGTATGCATTTTTTTATGTTACAAATGACACTGACATTGAGAGATAAATTACTAAGGTAATTCTTGTGCTATTCTATCTTTCAAATTTATAATATGATACAGTCCAAAATGTAGGTTGAATTGAACATTATTGTAGGGTGAGGGACTGATTAATGTTGAAAAGCAATATAGAATATAATATTAGAAGTTCTTTGTGGATCGAATTAGATTGAAATATTATTGAAAATCCACGTATGGTAACCCTAAAGAATTAAAATTATCAATATCAAATTTGTGAAGGGTTTGAGTATCAAAATTTATCCTGACAACATAAATCAGACAAGGATTTCTCATTGCTTTCCGTATTTTCAATAACGATTCATATGTATTTAAAGTTGTTGAATACCGCTCACTTAGCATTTGCTGAACACGTGATTTTTAGAATTTCAGTATGATATACAGTATAAATTTCATTAGTAAGATAAGAAAAGAATACAGATACCAATGATTACGACATATTGTTGTATTAGTAGAACTTCCCATCATATAGTCTGTCCAAGGGAAGAAGTCCCTCTGGCAAGATGAGAAAATGACTCCTGCTCGGTCAATATTGGTTCATGAAATATTGTTTTGGTCTCAATTGTGGGAAACATTCTGATCTACAATTTGAGGTCAAATACATAAATATTTAAATATTTCTTGAACCAATATTGACCGAGCTGGAGTCATTTTCTCATCTTGCCAGAGGGCCTTCTTTGCTTGGACGGACTATACCACCTATTTAAAACGTTTGTTATTCTCGAACAAAATTCAACATGATGTTGTAATCCACTGAGTTTTGCAAACACCGAGTGTCGGTCGGATCAAGGTTCATCTAATGGATTTGATGTGGATTTTCAGCCAAGTCGAAACAAAACCACAAGAAGAAGCCAAGTGACCAGTAGTGTTTAGAGTAGTAGAAGTTAGGAGTTGGCTAAAAATACAAAAGAAACTCGCTAGACCAACCCCCACTCAATTCCTCCCTCACCCACCAAACGCTGTGTAACTCGATCCTAAGTTTTCCTACTTAGCTGCTGGTGGAAGTTATACTGCAAGAAAAAGTTGAACATCAGCTGTACTGAGCTGCAAAAGCCTCTTCTTTCTTTTTGATATTGTATGTTTTCTTCTTCTTCTCTACCATCTTCTTTTCTCTACACATCTCCCTTCTACTTTTACTCTCTCTAAAACTTCCACTCTATTTACTTCTTTCCTATCTTCTCATTCTTCTTTTTATCCAATTGTATGATTTTCCATCATATTTTCCACTTTTTTGACCGTTCCATTTCTCTCAATATTCTCAATAATGATGTAGCATATATATTTTTTTTTCTAGAATTTTTTGTATTCACTGATCTTGCTTAACTTATCCATCTCTCCATGTCCTTTTTTTGTTTCTTCTTCTTCTTCTTCTTCTTCTTCTTCTTCTTCTTCTTCTTCTTCTTCTTCTTCTTCTTCTTCTTCTTCTTCTTCTTCTTCTTCTTCTTCTTCTTCTTCTTCTTCTTCTTCTTCTTCTTCTTCTTCTTCTTCTTCTTCTTCTTCTTCAATCTCGAACCCTTCTTCTTACCTACGTTTTTCTCCTTCTGTTCGCCAGCGCTTTTGTCGAGATAAAGTTGTTTTAGAAGGAAAGAGAATATGCTCTTTCAAATTAGATTTGTGCCATATCGCGTTCCAACAAACGATGATTCGAGGCCTGAAATGAAACCTAGGAAACTACTTCTAGCTATCGTTTACCCAACTTTGAAGTTTCACTGGCTCCCAGTTCATAAACTTCTCTTCTCGTTCTCGTTGCTTTGTTCATTCATTATCGACTGGGAATTCCCTCCACAATCGACTCAAGGCCTTAATCATCAAGTGCTCCCGCTTGGATTATGATGCTGTCCTCTCTGGCAATTGAACAACAGGGTTTTGTTTAGAGTGAGAATAATTATTGGCCCGATTAGCTTATTCAGAAACACATGGAACGTGGGCTTCAAACAGAATAGAACTGAGATCCGAAGTAAAAAGCCTCTTCGAATGCAGATTGATGTCTCATAATAGAAATAGAAAGAGAAAATCATTGGAAACAATGGAACAATAACTTGGATCGTCAAGAAAAGCTTTCAATCGTCAAAATAATTATTCCACGTCAACTATTGGACTAATTCAACTGAAATCAAGCTAAGTTTCCAATTATTTAGTGAGAAATTCACATAGGAAAATGCTTATCATTCCAACAAAATTGTCTTGCATTAAGATAAATTGATCGACGAGTAATAAATTTCAGTAAATGAACAGAGAGGAAAAAAGGATGTTTTCCAAAGTATTCTCAAAATGTTATAGGCTACAATAAGGTATTTCCAAACCCGCAGACAAACTACCACACATAAAAACTTCTCATTGCAGCTCTACATTCATGAAGTAATCTATGTGGATACATAGAATTTAAACAAATTACAGCTGCTATTTATGTACAGCGAAATGTAGAGGGAATTGGCGTTTGATAAATGAATAGACTTTACTATTTGAAAGTGATAAGAGTTGAAGGAATTTATGTTATGAGAATCATTTATTGGAAATAAACCTTTTCTACTTTACAAATTATTGCAATTTCACAATGCCTCATGCCCTCATGTAAAAAATAATGTTATTTAAGTGTTGATTCTCACGCTAGTTCTTTGAAGATAGCTAGACCTAGGCCTACTACTATTTAGCAACTACAGCTAGAGTGAATGATATTTTCAACAGTGGGAATTGATTCAATTGAGCTTTTTAAAGTACAGTAGTTGAATTGAGTTTTTCCAGCTATCGAAATACAGTATCACAAAGTGAAATATTGGAACATCTCATTGGATTCATTGGAATATGCTATCTAGGGTCTTCTTTTCATTCATACAATAATAAAACAAACATTTTCACATACATTCCAAACCAAAACTACTTTTTCATTCTTGTTAGTAGTAAAGAGATTTCAAAATCAAATTCAAATTCATTAGTTTCATTGCGTGAAAATTATTATTTTCCTATTACAAGTAATATAAACTACAATCTTCATGAGTTATTGTACTACATTTTCAACATTCAAAAAACTTTCGGCACCGAACAACGGCAGCCGGTACCATTCATTAGAGAAAATGAGAAACTAGGAGATGAATGAAAGAAAAAAGGAATGGTGGGAAGGATGAGTAACGAGAATAGTGTTGGTGTGCAGTGGGCAAAAGGGGTCAGTGGCGGTAGGGGGTTGAGAGGCACTCTAAAATGGAATGGCAAGGAATGAAGCATGCGCACTGTTGACGCATGCCACCACTCGTCTGTTGGAATCAGTCGTCTGCTAGTGTTTGTGTGTGTCGCATCTCGCGTCATGTGGATTTATGGTGAGTTGAATGGAAATAGGTTATAACGCCTACTATACTGTTTGCCTATCGACTCTGATTAGTTGATTAATAGTGTCCCACAATATTATTGAAAATGATTGTTTGTAAGAAATGATATATAGAATAATGTATAATTTTTATTCTGTTTTGTAGTACGCCCCACCTTGTGTATTAATCAGAGCAATGATAAACGATTAATGAAAAGAGACAGGATATCCAAAATAAATATTTCGGGAGGGAAAATATTTTCAGGTGAAAATACTTATAAAAATACTATTATTTTTAAGGACGTCCAACCTTGAATTTCTATACAGTAATAGGCTACATTGGTCAATAATAACTTATCACTGGCTAAAAATAGTTGAAACTGGATACCATGATGTATCTTATACAGTGAATATTTGAGGAATTGAAACTATTTTGAAAACTGATTTAAAACTGATACAAGTTCTCAGATCTAGTTTTCAGCTTTTTTGAAGATAATAGCCTCTTAACATAAACAGTGCTCTGTTTCAAGAGCTCTAATGATTTTTCTAAAAATCAAATTGGTCAATATCATCTCATTTTTTTGCTGTGGTTATGACTACTTGGGTTATGGTGTTGTGGAGAAAATGATGACAACTTTTAGATTGGTTGCAATCTTGTGAACCGCCAGGGAGCGATTTTGTTTCGTATGAATGAATGAAATTTAGTGGAAATGGTGTGTGAGAATGATTCTTGAACGGCAACGGAGTACCTTGAACTATTTTACGCTCTTCTCCAGCCATCAATCGTTATTCGTCAGTTGACAATGGTAGGTTTTGGAGACGTTTAATTTCCATAATTCTGGTTCTCACAAATCATTTATTCATTTTAACATGATCTGAATAAACAAATTTGATTCCAGCGATAGCATATCCTCTTACTATTATCGTTCTCTACTTACTGATATCAAAGCAATCTAAACTATTAAAAGCGGATCTCATTTGCTCATCTTCCCATTGAATGGGGTTGTTTATATGAGAGGCATTGGATGGAATGATAGCATGATTATTGTATATTTTATCTTTTGATACACCCTTTTTCAATTCAATATGTTCTTAATACTCTACGCTTCTGTAGTTGAAGTGATAATGAAATTCACTTTCATTCGTCTTTTACTTTTGCAAGCGATCCCAATTGAAAGTAACACGTTGAATCGTATTTAAAATGAAAATGCACAAAAGATTATTGCACTCGAATTTTATTGACGTATCACTTGACAGGTTCAGCCGATTATTGTATCATAATGTTCTCTAGATTTTTAAGCTATGAAGTATCCAACTGGTTTTGAATGCGAACTGGAGGGATATACAGTGACTATATAAGACCATATATCTCATATAGTCACTGTAGAGAGATATACTTGTCGGCATCACCTCTGCAAATAAGCCTGATTAGTGATTACTGCGTAGGAGGAGGGGGGTCGGGAACCGTGTTTCCGGCCTGAGCCTTACAACTAGTGGAGAACACTAGTGCTGGTAAACTCATCACTACACCCAATAGCAGCATGGCTAGACGAATCTAAAACAAAACAAAATCAACACATTAATCTGTAACTCATTATAGAATAATGAGTAACTCATTATTGAACTCATAATCCGTAACTCATTATAGAAGCGAAATGGTATTGACTGTCTGACTCATTCATCAGCAGAACTAAAAGACCAGAACCAAATCCTTTCAAACTTGGCAGGCATGTTTAGTTGGACCATTAGACGAATCTCTGAAACTTTTCAAGGATACACCCAATATTATTGTTTTTGTATGATAAAAACAATCAAAGATTAAAACTGGCCCATTTTTTATTTCTCTAAAAAATACAGCTTTTTTTGAAAAACTCATAACTCGTTTGTTGTCGCTGGTCACAAAGGTTGTATTTGATTCCAATAGCTTAGGAATTTGATTCACTGAACAGAGTGAGGTATGATTTTTTTATGTCCGAATCTTAGTTTTGTCGTGAATTGCAGAAACTAGAAACGTTACATAATAACCGTGATTTTTTGGCACTCTTTATAACGCGGCACTCAGAAAGCGTCACAAACTAATAATTGGTGCATAAACTCGTTATACTTGGACTTATTTCATACATAGACTCAACTTATAATTGGGTTATATTTTGGTATACTCATTCGGGATACCCACAGTGGTTTAGGCCATTCCCAACAATCGATCATTTTTAAGGAGCTAGGCCCTTCCTGGTCCAATTTTCCTGGGCTATTAATAATCTTTTTAAAATAATTTTGAGATTTTGTCAGTAATAAGTTTTCCATTGTATTGCTGGTTGCATATCATGCGCCCGAGCCAATAAATCAATTTATTTAATATGAGCAAAATGGCACTGTTTCATCCATGGCATGTTCAGTTGGACCTTTGAACGCGTATACTAAGAACCGATTTTTGAAATTCTGCAAGAATACGCCCAATATTAAAGTTTCCTGCGTTTTTTGAAGTTGTACAAGAATTACTTGGCGAAAAATGTTTAAATTTTGTAGACAAGCTCAGATTTGGCCTAAAAATATTTCGTACAAGATTCTTTGTAATCCTTTTGAGTTAACGCCTGCAATCACATTATTTCAAGGTGTTACTTGCGTATTTTTGTAAAAAAAATTAATTTTTTCCCCAAAATATTGTTTTACCAGCATGAGCCTTGGAGTGAATTTCCATTTTAGTGATACAAACTCTGGTAACACAGTGACTATCTATATCTATAAAAGCGAAATGGCACTGACTGACTGACTGATTCATTCATTCATTCATCACCAGAACTAAAAATCCACTGAACCAAATGCGTTCAAATTTGGCAGGCATGTTCAGTTGGACGTTTAGACGCGCGCTAAGAACGGATTTTAGAAACTTCCCAAGGATACGCAAACTATTAAAGTTTTTCTATAGTTTTTCAGCGTTTTCTCAATTTTTTCGAGAACCAATCGGTAGAAAATGTTGATATTTGGTGGGCAGGTTCAGATAAGGTCAAGAGATGTTGTGTTGAAATATTTTTGAATTCCGTTCATGATTACGCCACTTATCAGTATTTTTTAAATTGTAGATGTATTGCGGGTTGCATATCTTCCGCCTTGATACGACCAATTCTTACTGTAAATTCAATGGTTCAGCGAGATTATAGATGAGCTAATTTGGAAGATATTGAACCAAGTTTCAAACAATGTCCGATATACTTCCCAAGGTTACGCTCAATATTAGCGTTTTACTATTTCTCGGAATTTTCGGAGCTTTTCTTAGATTTTTGAGAATAAATAGGTAGAAAATGTTGAAATTTGATAAACAGATAAGGTCTATAAATTCTGTGTTCAATGAATTTTTAATTTGCAGGCGAGCGAAGCGAGCCTGTTTGTCTCAGCTTACACTTCTGATACTGTCGAGGGTCCAGGGGGCGGAGCCCCCTTGGCTAGACGGAGAAGACGAGCGAAGCGAGCCTGCCGGCTAGTTATTAATATAACAGATAACTCAAAGGGTCAAAGTCACCAATAGTCTATTGACGATCACTTGAGACAAAATGAAGAAACTTTTTGCGTGTGTGCTGCGTGTAATGGTAGGTCTCCTTCTATGCGAAACGGCCGGCTGCAGCCGAACAGCTGACTCTTGTCCCGAGCTGATTGGCTACAGTCCGACTTATATTGTCTGGAAACTCTTGTCTTGATCTGTGATTAGCTCCAGCTGTTCGACTGTGGCCGACCGTTTCGCATAGAAGAAGACCTACTACCCGTGTACACATGCAAAAAACTTGTTCATTTCGTCTCAAGTGATCGTGAATAGGGTTTATAGGGAAATGTATCATGGCGTGCTTGTCACTAGTTATAATTATAACTAGTGACATGTTTTTAATGTTAATCACTGTACCCTTTTTCAATTTTTTGAAAAAGCCTTTGAAATTGTTTTAAAAAAGCTTCAAAAGCCTTTTTTGAAATTGATTTTAAAAATTGAAAAAGGGTACTGTGATTAACATTTGAAACAGTAATAAAATAGCCCTAAAATAAAGGAAACATTAAATATACCCTATTCACGATCACTTGAGACGAAATAAAGAAACTTTTTGCATGTACAGGTAGCTATTTTTGTTTGAGCCTGAGGAAAAGCCAAGTGTGATTGACTACAGCTGTTCGACGGCAGCCGACCGTCGTATGGAGTAATAACTCCCTTTACCCGCACACACGCGCAAAAAAATTTGTTCATTTCGTCTCAAGTGATCGTGAATAGGATATAGTGACATGTATTATGTATTATATCACTAGCCCGGAATCTCATTTCAGCTCCAGGTCTATTCATTCTACAGAACAAAAAAAAAACAAAAACAAAAAAATTGGGGAAGCGGTTGTCCCAGTAGTAGAGAGCGTCTAATAATCGGTGAGATTAGATAAGAGACTTGCCTCTGGTACCACATTTGTATTGGTCACCGGTTCCCCTGAATTCAAATCATGAGCCTCAAAAATCTTTTCCCGGTGGTTCGGAACCCACCTAAAGCACCGTTCATCTTTCATCATAATTTTTTCCATTACCCACGCACAGGCCAAAAGCCCATGTGGGCATCATCCTCGAAAAATTCTACACAATTCACACAATCCTATTGCTTAGAATTGGACTTTAAAAAAAAATTCAAATCATAGCTTACAAGTTGAAGTTATCCGAAAAAAAACTTGACAAGACACCGCATGTATAGAGAAAGATACTCACCGGTATATTAATCATATTGAACTGCAGTAGTTGACTCTGTACTGTTCTGTCATTTAGAGCTTGAGACTGGGACATTTATACCGATTCCTATATTGATTTTAACTACGTCAATTGTCAGAACAAATTTAATATCTTTTGTCAAATTTTTCCACATCGATGGTGGTGAGCAAATGATCAAATATTCGCTTTGTGATATTCAAATTCGCTATACAACTCGAAAAGAGTAACTAAGTTTCCAAAAAACAAATGTCATAAACCATTTTTATCGCATATAGGCCAATACAACAAACAGGAACGTTTTGTCATTTGTAGATACTTCTCTTTTCATTCCGATGATTGTAAATATTTCTAGATGAATTTTCAAAAATACAGGCTCAACCATTTAATCCCGTTAAGACTCCTATTCTAAGATCACTTGGAATAGGCCAAACTCATGAAACAATATCAGTCAATTATTATTGTACCATAGCTTATTATCTTAACCATAGCTATACCTGAATATTTGATCATTTGCTCCCTTCTCCAATGAGAAACGTAATATTAATGTTTTTTATGCTGAACAAGATGGATGGTTTCGTTTCCGAATGAAAGATGCTCTATTATTATTTATTCTGCTTAATTGTTCAAACTAGATATAGGCCCACTTGAGAAAATTCAACTTCATCATTCTTGGGAAATAATACAATTTATTCTGATATCGAATTTGAATTTTCTCAAGTAGAAGTTCTAGTTGATGTAAATGATATATTGCTCTTTCAATCAATACCGATAACTAGTGGCAAAGCTTTCATTAGTAACATGAACTTCTCATACATGATATGATAAATATTGTTTCCTGTTACATACTATTATAATATTGCAGTAGCCTACCCATTCTTCACACATTACACACTTCAAGAATTTATATTGAAATATACTTATATTATTATTCTCCTGCATGAACCTAATTGTCACTAAATAATTTGTGTCGATTGGGACAATTCTTTCTCCTTCTTGAAAATTCTATCCATGTCTATCCAAATTCAATTAGGATTAATTCTATCCAAGGATTAATTTAGGTCCATTTAACATACTTGTTGATTTCAGATGTGGTGTTGATTTCGAATTCATTTATGATATTGAAATCATCCACTTAAAATTAATACTGTAATTGAGATGACAACAACGTGGCAAAAACTTCCTCTACTCTCGTGAAGTGACATGGAATGAATCATAAAACGCAATTGAGAGGTCATTCGTCGACCACTGCTGTAAAAGCACGCTCTTACTCAATTCGACTGGCCGAGTCATAATAATAATTGGAGTTGATGGAATCAGCCCAGCGCCTTCCCTCTGAGGGGCCCTTGTTGGGCCAACACTCTTTAGTGAACAGAGCTACGCTTGTTCTGTCACTTCTATCAAGCCCAAACGATTTCGAGAATGCTCTCTGAAACAATCGAAATAAAAAGTGTCGTATGGTTTATCAATCTTGGTGCTCCTTCTATTTTGATGTTCAGGATATAGAGATTTTACTTGAAGGCTGCAATCTGACTAATTGAGGCATAGATTAATTTGATCCGCAGATCACCCAAAAAATACATTTGGTTAAGTGCAACTCCCAATAAGTTTGTCTTCGAAATTTATTGGAATCTTACAATCATCACTATCTTCACGCAATAGTTAATCTTTTTATTAGCATTTCTTACTAGAGTTTTTGATGTAAATCCAAAAGTCTCAGGCCAGTTTATACAGGTCTATTATACTCATACTTTTATAATAATTTTAATAATTATAATTATAATAATATTTTTATAATAAATATTAGAAACATTTTTGAAAATAATGAAAATTGATGACATTTTTTAAAAAATATGCTCTTTTCCAACGGCTGTTTACATTTCTCAATGGGAAATTTTGAGAACTATAGTTTGACCAAGCAAAGAAGACATTCTGGCTACATGGAAAATGACTTCAGCCATAGCTTCCTTTAATAGAAGGAAGCTATGCTTCAGCTTAGCCAATATTGGTTCAAAACTTTCTTTTATTTGGATTCATTGTAATGTAATAAATGTAATTGTAATAAACATGCTAATATACGAAATACTTGAAACCAATTTAAAAATTGAATAATTAAAAAATTAAAATTATTTAATTAAAAATTTTTGTACCAATAATTATTTTTCCAACTTGCCAGAATGCCTTCTTCTTTGTTTGGACAGACTATAAACCAATAATAAGACTAACATACCATCAATGAATATCACCATAAGAAGCTATTAGTTTTCGGTTGTTCTTTTTTAGTTTTTTATTATAGTAGTACATTTCCACTGCAATTATAGAAACCTGCAAAAACTCCAAGTTTCAAGTAAGCAAAGTAGTACAAATCTCAGCAGAAGTGGAAGTCAGAATATTGAACACATTCCTCATCTCAGTTTGAGCAACTTTCGCAATTTAAACAGAGGAAACTATTTCTGACTCTAAGTGAAATGCTCGCTGCATTCGTTTGCTCTGCTCTGCTCAGTCACAACTGTTAGTTTGAGCGATAATGTTGAGAAGAAATGGAGACCACAAAAAACCATCTTCTTCGTTTCAAGAGAAAATGTGAACAGGTTTCACTTCTTGAAGTAAAATAAGGGGGAAAGAAAGAAGAGAGAATAATGTGAACATGTATAATAAGAATTGTGATCGTCAACAAAAGGAGCCGAATAAAGAAGTTACTTCGAGTAATTATTAAGTTGAAGAAGGTTCTAGTTGAAGTGGAAATGATTTAGAATGAAGAATTTCATCATTTTATACGTATACATGTATAGGAAAAAAAGATATAGGCCTAGAAGCCTAGATTATTTTCCCACTTATTCACCAAGAGATATAGATTATACTAATAGGAAAATGAATGCCATTCCTCCCCAATTTCTGAAAATGACCTTAATCGGGCTCGTAATTTTCATTTACAGTATATGGAAAGCATTGATAAGTAAAAAGTGCTCATGACGCAGGTTGACCGGTGCATTTAATACAGTAGCCTATATTTCGATTTGAAACTACTCACTATTATGTTGAAACATATTTTTTGGAAGAAGATTGCCTCAATAAAGATTTATTTAAATTCCTGTGAAATAATCATTTCGTTACCATACTTATCGAAGAAAATCATTAATAAACTCACATATTATTTTGAGTTCAAGAGTGGGCTATTAGAGTTATGGTAGGTGGGACAATGAACTGCCAGCCATACTTCAAAGAGCTAGAAATTCTTCCTCTTTCTTGCTATTCTATTTTCAAATGTATTTGCTTGATTGATAAAAAACGGAGAACGAATCGACAAAGGGGATTCATGGAACATTTATAATATGAAACAAGGAGATGTTATCACAGAACAACTCTTTTCTTAGAGGGGCTGAAAGTTCAGGTATCAGCCTTGCCGTGAACATTACAACTCGAAAAATTGAATTGAAAAAAAAAGCTGCTGAAATTTTTCTTCCCACATGTGAGTTTAATGAGCATTTCAGCGACAAAGTATTTATCTTCCAACGCTATTTTTATTAAATAACCCATAGCTCTAGAATTGACATTACATGGAAACTCTTCGAACTGCTTAAATAGGAGGTCACTGGATGCTTGAGTATCAAACATCAAAATATAATTATTTTCAAAAAGGTATTATATTCTTGGAAAAATAACCGGCTTTCGGCGAAATGTGGTGTTCCACAATGTCCTGGAACTGGAAATAGAATGACGTAAACTGGAAGCTGCTTTGTGAGTTATATGAAAGTTTCTTCAATTCTTCAGCGTTACTAAAAATTGTTGCTTTCATGGGAAGCAGAAATTCAAAACTAAATCAGCGTGAATGGGATTCTTAGAGAAAGAAGTCATATCTTGAAATTTCGAAGTTATATATTGTAATTTTTGGAAGTGGGCAAGCCGAGCAGAACTTGAAATGATTATTATCTCCCTGAAAGTTGGATTGGTACCGCTTGTTTTGTCTGTGCAGTGGAAGTTTTGTTATTGTTGGGCAAGTGAGTTATTATTTTCGAAGGAGGGTTGAGCCAGACGAGTTTGCTGATCATCAGTTGTTGTGGTACGAGGGATCAACCTATTTCGAAATAATGCAACAGCCAATCTCAATCTCAAATTCTCATCACTCAGGATTTTCGTCGGCTCATTGCTTCTTGTCAGATTTACCTCACTTGCTCGATTTCCCTCTCCTCTATTCCCTCCCACTCCGTGCGAAGGTGGGCAACGACGTCTGCCCATCGAAGTTGCTTCATTTCGGAAAATCATATTTCCCGCTCGCTCTGGCAATTTCCCGAGCAAACCACGACGGCTTTTCATAACCAAGTTTGCCATCGAGCAGAGCTGCTCGGAAACCGCGCGACACCCACCTTGGCTTTGCTTTCTCTTTTCCCCCACTCTTACCTTTCCCTCTCCACCCTCTTTTCCACGTTCCCCTCAAAGTCCATTCCTCCCCTAAGGGCTCACTTCACTTTCAAAAGTTGGCAGCCGGAGATTGAGAAGCTCTTAGTTATAATTGAACCAATAAATCCTGCGCCCATCTCATCTTATCCGCAATGAATTATGATTTGGAGAAAGTTGGAGATGTGCAACTTGGATTCTATTTGTTGTTTTGCCAAGTTGGGACGGATTTTGGCATTAGCGCAAGAATTGTGGTTGATCCTATCATTTGGGCTGTTCTGTTTTGGTAGTATTCTCGTATATTTCAATGGATAAATATAATTGGAATTGGTAATGATGTTTTCACAATATAATATAATTCTACAGAAAGAGTTAGACACGTCTCATCTCTCCCTTTCCCATAATATAGCTTCGAGAGGTTGTCTCATTTCTCTTTAATACTTTAAACGCCATCTCTAATCAGAGATTTAAATTATTCAAGAAAAATTACAAAAAGAGAAATGAGACAACCTCTCAAAGCTATATTATAGAGAAGAGAGAGATAAGTCGCTAACTCTCCGTGGGATATGAATGAGTTGTATTATAGTAACATTATAATTATAACAGAAATAACTCATAGCACATTTTTGTCCGTTTGAAACAATATTATTCTTCTGATCAATTATTTATAGTCATCAAAATCGTATTGACAACTTAGCTTCTTAACCATCTTCAGGCTCTTTTGTTGTCTTACTAATGTAGTCAATATTATTTTGAGTATTAGTTGATCTTTATGTAATAGTTTAAAGTCAATTAATTCTTATGTAGTTGGTCAAGCCATCATCATTTGAATTCAAATTGAATCATTATTTTCCTTCCTATTCTGTCCGTTAGTAATCCTGCTATTAGAATACTGTAGCTCCATTGGTATATGATTTTCGTAGTGACCTTTCTATTTCATTCTATTGCGGAGAATGTCATACTGAGAAATGTCCTATAAATAACAGCAGCAAGAAAGCTTGCGTGCATTCCTCTGATTGTGCCGGCTGGGCCTTACTTTCCGAAAAGAGAAAATCAGGAAACAGCTCAACAAGTAGAATAGAAATAGGAAAAAGGATTTGGCAGCGAATTCGCATTATTTATTTTCCATTTCTCTTAAATTCATATAATCCAACCATCTCGCATTCCTATCTGGGTTGCGGTGCATAGATTTCTTGTTAGGTAGGTACCTAAGTTGTGGCATGAATTTTTCCATTCTCGTAGCTCCTTCATCTATATCTATATAAGCGAAATGGCAATGACTGATTCATTCATTCATTCATTCATTCATTCATTCATTCATTCATTCATTCATTCATTCATTCATTCATTCATTCATTCATTCATTCATTCATCACCAGAACTGAAAATCCACTGAATCGAATGCGTTCAAATTTGGCAGGCATGTTCAGTTAGACGTTTGGACGCGCGCTAAGAACGGATTTTAAAAACTTTTCAGGGATACACTAAATATTTGAGTTTTTCTATAGTTTTTCGGCGTTTTCTCAATTTTTTCGAGAACCAATCGGTAGAAAATGTTGATATTTGGTGGGCAGGTTGAGATAAGGTCTAGAAATGTTGTGTTAAAATATTTTTGAAATCCGTTCAAGATTACGCCAGTAATCAGGTTTTCAAAATTGTAGATGTATTGCGGGTTGTATATCTTCCGCCTTGATACGACCAATCCTAACTGTAAATTTAATGGTTCAGCGAGATTATAGATGGAGTAATTAAGAAAACATTGAATTAAGTTTCAAGCAATGTCTGATATACTTCCCAAGGTTACGCTCAATATTAGCGTTTTACTATTTTTTGGAATTATTCTCAGATTTTCCGAGAACAAATTGGCAGAAAATGTTGAAATTTGGTAAACAGGTCTAGATTAGGTCAATAAATGCTGTGTTCAATGAATTTCGAACCCCTTCTGAACGGAATTTGCAGGCGAGCGAAGCGAGCCTGTTTGACTCAGCTTACACTGGCAGAGGTTTTGTTGGCGAGCGAAGCGAGCCTGTTTGTCTCACTTACACTGCCGATACTGGCGGGGGTCCAGGGGGTGGAGACCTCTGGCTAGGCGGAGAAGGCGAGCGAAGCGAGCCTGCCTGCTAGTAAGTTATATGGAATAGAATGGTGATTTAATAAGTTGAAACCATCAATCTTCCATTCTTAATTCAGCAGAAGATTATATTCTTCTGTTTGCTTTAACTCTGTGATTATGCA
This sequence comes from Sogatella furcifera, assembly GCA_017141385.1. NCBI lineage: Eukaryota > Metazoa > Arthropoda > Insecta > Hemiptera > Delphacidae > Sogatella > Sogatella furcifera. Next base: position 18,193,932 of record CM029547.1, on the reverse strand, counting down.
TGGAATTATGCTGTCATTATAATTAAATAAAATAAATACTAGAGATTTTCAGCTGAAAATTATTGTAAGGTACTAACTAAGATTTGACAAACAAATGAACCTGTATCGTTCGATACTCTATAACAATACAAGAAAATTGAAACCTTTTCAGTGCAAGAAACCTTAGAACCATATTTACAGTTACAGTTTTTATTAGTGTTTGGAACAAGACAGATTAGTCTGTCCAAGATAGTAGTTTGTGCAAGCAAAGAAGACATTCTGGCAAGATGGAAAATGCATCCATCTCGGTCAATGTTGGTTTAAAAATTTTTTAATTTTGTTTGAAATAATAGAACAAAATTTTTCCTACAATTCGAGACCAAAATTATAATTTTTGAGCCAATATTAACCGAGCTGGAGCCATTTTCCCACCTTGCGAGAATGTCTTATTTGCTTTTACTGACTATATAATTATTTATAAAGTCGCCTCCAATTTCGGTATAGTCAGCTCAAACTATTATTAAACTAGAATTCAAGTAAACTTAAGAATGAAATTGGGCCAATAATATTCATTTAGATCAATAATGTCTTGATCATTCGCAATCATAGAAATACTCTACAGTCTACACTACAGAAAAGAAGAGAATCTTGATTTTTTTTTTTTTGCTTCCTACTGACACTTGAAAATATTGATTCTGTATCAGATATTGATGAATATTGAGTTTATCAATACTGAAGAATTGAGTAGAATTGATACTGCTATAGCAGTCCTCGCTGGATAAGATTATAAATCTTATAATATAATAATAGAAATCTTGGCCAGCTCCGCTCACAAATAAGTCTGATAGATTTATTTTTCTAGAGTTATAGCAGCTTATTATTTTATGGCAGGAGTCGGTCCGAAATGAACAGACTCTGAAATCCTTATGTTATGAAATTCTAAAATTATAATACCTACGACAATGATTTCTGTCGACAAGTGCAGCCCTAACTCCACAAGGTTTTCAGCGCGACGAGACTTTATCACCAGTAAATAATTCAGGTAACCAGTGTATTTCATGAGTACTAACATAGCAGTGGTTCCAAATCCACCAAGTTACCGGATAGAAACCGAGGGCATGCAATCAATTTATTTTGTTAGATAAAATAATATCGTTATGCAGGAAAAATCCTATCCGTGGGAAAGACTAATAAAAGCTTTAAGAGATGTTGTATTGGTATTCTTCAATGAGTAAAGCATAGGCTACGCAAACTTATTTATTTCAAGGAGTATGAAGATGAATTTCTTCCACAAACAAGTACAAGTAGAAGTAGTAATAAGCAGGTCGCTGTCTTCAATGAGAAGTTAAGACAATGATAACTTTGTTAGTGCGGACAGACTAAATTGCTCAGCCATTTTCTTTGCTAATAAATCAATGCGTTCATTGTAAACTTTGCAGTAGAGTGTATAAGAAGTGCTGTGGAAAGCAAAGGTTAAAGCTTGCTCTGGCGAGCTGAGCTGCAACTAACTGACTGTTTGTTGTCATTAAGAGAACGAATTTATTGCTGAAGCACGTGGCCAGATTGCAGCTAGAGAAGAAAAAGAAAGAAAGGGAGTGAAAAAAGACCCAGAAGATTGCCACTATAATTCTTCCAACGAGCTATCTACTCGGCAGCACTAGCAATCTGGAGTTCATTTAGTAGCACTTGAATAATTATTCCGTTCTCTTCAACTATCGATGGCATTTATGATCTCGTTTTTGAATTTGCACAGTTACTTCAAATGTTTGAACAGTATTACATTTTTTAGGTACGGTTCTATTGACAAATAATACAGAATCGAAATAATCTAGTACTTTTCTGGGTTGATTCTTACATGGATTGGATTCAAACTAATCCACCAGTAGTCCTATATAATTCTCAGTCAAACCCATCTATCACATTCAAACAAAACTTCTGCAATTCAATTAGTAAAAATTAGGCTCATAAGCAGTATAGGCAGTAGGCAGTAAGTATTTTATTTTACAATGATACATTAACCAGTCCTGCATTCATTCTGGAGCTTATGGGAGCCGATGAAATCAATACAGTCTATTTCATTGAGCATCTCTCATTGAATCTCATCACATTCAAATCTAGTAATCGAAAAAGGAATGAGGTTCACAAACTTTCAACTATGAAACAATTTATTTGAAAACATTCAATATTCACAATAAATTGCATTATTCGCAAGATAATTCGACCAGCATTCTATGTTCAATAACCATTTAACTATTGTAGCGTTGATAAATTCTTATTGGAATGTTGTCCCATCTGTCGTATAATACGAGTGACATACACGGTGATTGCTGGCGTATTAATATGAGAACAGGAGCCAAAGCTGGAACAGGAAGTGAGCTCGTTGACAACCCACGGTGCGGTCGGGATTTGGGGGTTGAGAGACAAACACGTTGACATAAACCCCCTGCCCCCTGCTGGGGATGATGCGAGTAGTGACTCCCTGGGGGTGCAATAAGTGGGGGTGGATGGGGTAATTACCAGCACTCGGCATATTTTCAAACACTGTTAACTAGGCGGAGGCGTACAAACATAAAGATAAAACCACTTACTTACCCGCACAATTCACTAAAGATGAAGAGCTCAGTGAATATAAATGGAGAGATTAAACAGAAGCACTGCTTTACCCACTCGAACAGCATTGTACAGCATGCTGATAATGGTACTAGAAAGGTTAAATAATAATGTTTTTGCACAAATGGAATGGAGATTTCGTAGAACTAGATAGCTGGTTCTCTAAAACAGCGGATGCTCTCAGGTAGCTTATACAATTATTTATAGTAGGTGGTTGAATTGAGAAGAGCTTGATTGTATAAAGAGTTGGGCTTTTTTTATGGAAGTTTGAAATACGGGATTTCCTTTGCGTGTATTGAAAGATTTTCCATTAAAAAGCTTTTATGCCCGTATATTGCTTCAATCAGTAAAGCTTTCTATTACTTGCACAAATAATCACGTTTTCCATATTATTGAATTGGCCTACCGATTTTTGTTTCATTTTAATCACTTCCTCTCCCATACATTCCACCTATTTGATTAATATTTTCACTTTCAACTACAAAGCTTACCAATGTAATTTCCTATTTTCTGTTACTCTCAACTCCAAAGTGCACCTTTGTCCTAGTTCGCTATTGTTTTTTTCTCGTTCATCAATGAATTATTTGGTTCTTGTTCCTACTAATTTAGTAACTTACAGTAATCTTCTGTTAAACTCCCAACGTGGGAATGCCGAGACTATTATGGCATGAAGGATGGTAAAGATAAATAATAAAGAGAATAACGAAGAAGACTCTCTAAACTGCAAGTAATTTATCATTATACAATTATTAATTTTTTTAAATTTATTAATTTATTATTAATCAATTATTAATTTAACATTATACAGATAATAATTTATCATTATAATTCCTTGTTTCTCCGTTCATTAACGGAATGATTCTGGTTCATTTGTTATTTTTTATCAAATTTTCTTATATTTACTAGTTTCCTAATAATTTATTTCTGTTTCAATTTTCAGATAGTCGGTATGCGTTTGAAAGGAGGCAGCGCAGATGGGACGTTGGTTGCGGCTGCCTCCATACCACCTAGTAACTTGTAAGTATAATGTACAATTATGGTGGTTTGGAACCCACATAGAACTCCCTGAATTCCCAGAGTTTTCTTCGTTAGGATTGTGGATTTATGGTCAAAATAAATGTTGAAATACATCCCAGATTTTCTTTATATAATGTGGCAACAAGATTACTGTGAGACTATGAAAGTTTAATAGCGAGATGAAGGAAATTCTCATCTTTATTTTTCAATTTCAGCCATCCAAAAAAAGATTATCCATCTAGTCGTCAAATCTTCTTAGTAACACTGCGTGATAATAGGAGGTATATAGAAGCACCAGAATTCTCACTTCGGTTTTCTAACAATACCATATATATACCACAATATTACCATCGCAATATTCATTCTTCATTAGAATATAATATCTCTAAAATTGCAATAGAATTCATGGACTACTCTCATTAAGAAAAATATTGAATACTTCACGATGATGATCGTGGACATTCAGTTTATTGAATAACGACTTGTTTTCCGCACGTTCAATGTTTCATCTCTGAGAGGAATCGATATCATGACGTTATTCTTTATTTATTCAAATGTAACTGTCAATTGTACTTAAATCAATAATTGTATCAAAATTCGTTTATTAGAGGACATTTCGACATGAATCTACTACGTTGTTTCATTTGCAAGCCAATTCTTCTGAATCACATAAACATAATTTGAATTTTCTTCGAAATTGATTGTCAAGAATAGTTATCACAGATTTATAACTGTTATAACTAGTTATAATCGTAATTTATGGGTTGAGATGCATGTTTCTAGAGCATAAACGAATTCATTTCTGTAGAAAGTAACTGTAAGAGACAACACCAGAGTGGATGGATGAAAGGGTTGCGATTGCAACATCATGACCAGTTTTTTTCAACTTCATCACAGTAATGCTCCCGTGTAGGTTTGAGAGCACTTGTGGTAGTTATCCATATTAAATAAAAATACAAGATATTGTTGAACTACAGATTTACTGAATATCGAGATACTGGTTTCGGTTGCTACACCATTATCAATCTCTGGTAAACTCAGAATATGAGGTGGCAGTCAAAAGCAGTATAACTTGATTCTAAATAAATTTGGATTGTGGCAGAAACGTCACTTATTATACCATTATCAATCTATCGTAAACTTAGGGCCGGTTTCTCCAAAAAAGTTGATCTGAATTTTGGATTAAACCATCAGCTGGCTCAATTGAAACACGAGTCAATAAGAGTGACCATACGCTGACAGCTGATAGTTTAAACTAGAATTTCAATTAAACGTATTTGGAGAAACCGGCCCTTCGCTGAGGCCGCACTGCCGCTGGGTAGAGCCTGGAGGGTGGAGGGTAGTTGGTAAATCTATAAAACATACACACCATCCGCAGTAATACATCGTATGAATGGTATGACGTCATTCTATTTTTGAGGTTATGTTGTCCATATTTAAGAATTTCAAGATGGCGGCTGAACACATACCATTCATACGATGTATTACTGTGGATGGTGTGTATGTTCTAGAGATTTACCAACTACCCTCCACCCTCCAGGCTCTACCCACCGGCAGTGCGGCCTCAGCCTTAGAGTTTTGTATAGCAGCCAAATCCGGTACCTCGATTTTGAATGAAACTGTGGTTTGACAATACCCCATTCACGATAACTTGAGACAAAATATTTTTTGTGTGTGTGTGCGTGTAAGTATGGGGCTATTTGGCAACAACAACCAAAATTAATTAATACACGACGTAGCATAGACACTTCATAGCATTGGCAATGCGTATAAATGTGCATAGATGTCCGAAATGTTTTGGTCGGGACTGTGTCGTATCGTTTATCATCGCAATAGCAGTCACACTGAACGGTCTCAGGTTATTGTGAATGAGGTATAGACATTTTTCTCTAGTATATAGGATTCGTAGTTTCATACACATATTTATAAATTAATTGAGAGAAACCATAGCTTCCTTTAATAGAAGGCCCTGCCTCAATAATATGGCAACGTCGCACTGGAGGTACAGATTTTGTAGTATAAGTAGTAATCAGACCATAACCATCTATCAATTCTAGAATTGATAGATGGTTATGATCAGACCAGCTGAAAGCATTGAATCAATTGTAAAGCTGGTGTGTCAATTTTCTTTTCTTAATTTTGATTTCAGTTTTATTAGATCTTTTCAATAATCTTTTTGAGAATCCTTTCGAATATAATTCAATGAGATGTATTTCTGCTCCATTCCCGGCATTGACAGCAATAATCTTGGAAAAATAAATGAATTTATTCAAATTCTTACAATGTGATTTGATGTTGAGCAGCAAAACCAGTAGCTACGTGCAATCCCAAGAAAGGTGTTGATTCCTTCAGAAAAATTGAATGAATATTGAACATTAACAAGGATGTATTGAGTTTTGTGGAGCGAATATCAGAATGTAATGGTAGAGATAGATAAGCCTAGTTTATGAGAAGAAGCGCTGCCCCATTCTCAAATGTTCAAGATGATGGACTTATCTTTGCTGAAAACTTCGGTTCAATAAGTAAGGGGACGGATCAGTAACCAATTTTACAACCGAAGAATACAAAGATGTATTCCTGACAACTAAATAAATGAATTTATTCAAATTCTTACAATGTGATTTGATGTTGAGCAGCAAAACCAGTGGCTACGTGCAATCCCAAGAAAGGTGTTGATTCCTTCAGAAAAATTGAATGTATGTTGAACATTAACAAGGATGTATTGAGTTTTGTGGAGCGAATATCAGAATGTAATGGTAGAGATAGATAAGCCTAGTTTATGAGAAGAAGCGCTGCCCCATTCTCAAATGTTCAAGATGATGGACTTATCTTTGCTGAAAACTTCGGTTCAATAAGTAAGGGGACGGATCAGCAACCAATTTTACAACCGAAGAATACAAAGATGTATTCCTGACAACTAAATGTCGAAAAGCTGTTCTGTGTACTTATTAACGATTAAGTTAGATAGTATCGGTTTGAATGTATAATGGGATGAACAATGAGAGTGTAATCATTGCTAGAATAGTAGACTATTGTATTCAAAATAATTCTAACAATGGTTAATAATGCTCTGAACAATTATTCAAACCAGAAGAATGATTCATTGATCAAAATCTAAATAAAACACTATATTTTATATTGATAAACGTGATGCACATTCCAATATACTTTGACTAGCCGGCAGGCTAGCTATACTTTGACTAGCTTCGCTCGCCTTCTCCGCCTAGCCAGGACCCCGACAGTCTAGGCAGTGTAAGTAAGTCAAACAGTAAGGCAAAACCTCTGTCAGTGTCAGCTAAGACAAACAGGCTCGCTTCGCTCGCCTGCAACTTCCGTTCAGAAGAAATTCGAAATTTTTTGAGCACAGCATTTCTACACCTAATCTGGACCTGTTTACCTAATTTCAACATTTTCTGCCAATTTGTTCTAGAAAAATCTAAGAAAAACTCCGAAAATTCAAAAAAAAAGTAAAAAGCTAATATTAAGCGTAAACTTGGGAAGTATATCGGACATGGTTTGAAACTTAATTCAATATCTCCCAAATTAGTTCATCTATAATCTCGCTGAACCATTGAATTTACAGTTGGGATTGGTCGTATCAAGGCGGAAGATATGCAACCCGCAACACATCTACAATTTTGAAAACCTGATTACTGGCGTAATCTTGAACGGATTGCAAAAATATTCTAACACAACATTTCTAGACCTTATCTGAGCCTACCCACCAAATATCAATATTTTCTACCGATTGGTTCTCGAAAAAATGAAGTAAACGCCGAAAAACTCTAGAAAAACTAAAATATTTGGCGTATCCTTGAAAAGTTTTTAAAATCCGTTCTTAGCGCGCGTCTAAACGTTCAACTGAACTTTCCTGCCAAATTTGAACGCATTCGGTTCCGTGGATTTTTATTTCTGGTGATGAGTGAATGAAGGAATGAATCAGTGCCATTTCGCTTTTATATATAGAGATTTTTATTATATTTATTGCAATAAAAATTTTATCTGTTCCTTATATCTATAAGAATCTATTCAAATTGTAATAGAATATTGATTTAAATAGGTTGACAAGCATTTTTATTGGAGGAAAGTGAATCAGAATCATACAAGGTAGACCTACGCTGCAGTGGTGTTACAGCGTTGTCAGATTTTCAAGGCCACGGCCTTCTATTGAAGGAAGCTATAGAGAAACTATTGATTCTAAATCTAAATTGATAATTGTAATTATAGCCATTTTTCAACTTTCAAGAATGACTTGATCGTATTGATGAAATATTTTCAGAAGTGCGCAATGGGCCGAAAAGTACTTGGACCAAGTGGACAACGAGAACAACTGCAATCTGGCCAGAGCATCAGCAGCAGCAACAGTAACATCAAATGCCTCCTCACCCCTCACTACGTGTTCCTTTTGCACAGCAGATGACCTCAATATCAACAAAAAATATAAAGGTATCTCATGATAAATTAAAAATATTTATATATATTAGTAGCAATATTCAAAATTGTCAGCAAGCGTGTTCTCTATGCTCAGTCCCATATTAGCTGACATGAAATTTTCTCATAGGGGTTATTATATCATAGTCTATTTCAATGAATTTCATTGACCGTACATAATTTGGCATTGACGATAGTCGTTCAGATTTCATTATTCATACTTAGGCGTATAACTCTACAAACGATTTTTTATATTGAGTCACATTACCTGATTCACTATAATCTGAATCACTAGCCAACCAGCATTCATCTATCAATGAAAATATGATTACTGTGAACGGGTTAAAATTTCTATTCAGTAGACAGATCTTAAAAACTAGTAACTGCGGTTCAATGTTTCGGAATTTATACATGCTGAATACTTTTCTTACTCATTGTATTAATGAATAAATAAATGGTAATAATGAGCAATTTTCTAAATGTACAACTTCAACTTCGGCTCCATGTTTTCCAGGTTTCGATCAGACTTGCAGTTCAAGCGAGTCGTCTCCTGGCGAAGAATTGAGCGCGAGCATCGGCAACAGCGAATCATCAGACTCCGAAGAGGTGACAGCTCCCCTCGTCTTGAAGCGAGGCATCATAAACCCCAACTACCCCGGATTTCAGCACCTCGCCGATCAGCTGCTGAACAGTTGCGATGATGACATCGCCGGCGTAGTGAACAATAAAAACAAATTAAAAAACATCAACAAGAACATAGTTCATAACAATAACAACAATGTTAATGACAACAATAACAACGCAGACAACAGTGAAACTATTAAAAATGCTACTGACGATAATCTAATCTGTTCAGTTGACAGTGTTAATCAATTGAGTGGTGACAGTTATAAAAAGTTTTATGATACTCCGAAATTTGATATTCCTGTAGAAAATATCACATCCGACGTGAGAAACATTAGTTTGAAATACGATTCTTCTACAAAAGCTCCTTTGGGGAAAAATCTTGAAGACTTGAAAACAGGAAGTGAACTGCTTTCGGAAGTGTACAGTGCTTATGAAAAGTGTGTGGGAAGAAACTCAACCAATATGGCGGCTAATATTGTTGCAATTGATCTTTTGAAAGATACAAACAAGATGGCGGATGCCTTCTTGTCGGGAGTCAAGGATGAGATAAAACCTACCGTTCTGTGCAAGGACACTAATAAGGCGGTCGAAGATATCTTTGATAAATTAAACAAAGGTGAGTTGCACTTATACCAAGTTATTTTAATTTTTCATTTCTTATAGATCTTATTATGATTCAATCTAGTATGATCTCATACTTTTATACGTACAATTTCGAGTTTGGCATTCCTTAAGGGACCGCTCTCTATTTATTGTTATTAAAAAATAAAACAGTTATCACTTCTAACGCTTGGGCCGATGCCGCACTGCCGCTGGGTAGAGCCTGGAGGGTGGAGGGTAGTTGGTAAATCTATAGAACATACACACCATCCACAGTAATACACTGTATGAATGGTATGTGTTCAGCCGCCATCTTGAAATTCTTAAATATGGACAACATAACTTCAGAAAAACAGTATGACGTCATACCATTCATACGATGTATTACTGTGGATGGTGTGTATGTTCTATAGATTTACCAACTACCCTCCACCCTCCAGGCTCTACCCACCGGCAGTGCGGCCTCAGCCTTGCAGTGGATTGCACAATTCAACTAACCGTCGGTCAGAATATTCATAACTTTTCAGTTGTGCTCGGTTTGAATACTGGAAACTCATTATACATGGTTCGCCAATGAAGTGAGACGATTTGAATAAGTAACAGATTGTTTAAGAAATTGTATTTTTGTAATTTTTTCATCATAAATAGAAAGTAAAAATGTAGCCATTTAGTGTTCAATAAGTGAAAAATCATTTTTTGAATATACTGTATCATCTTCCAAATGTCCTCTATTGGAATTTATGCACTTTTGCAGCCGGGCCTGGAACTTTCCCATGACATTTCGCAGCAAATTGAGTGGTATTCCTCCAATCTCATCTCGAATCCGTTGTCTTAGAGCTGGGATAGTTCTGGGTGGATCGTTTTGAAACGCCATTCGTTCATTCAATGAAAAACGGGCGAGTTCTGGTGTAAGAAAGTTATGAATCATTTCGATGTAACTTGTAACGCACAAAGTTAAAAGTCACAGCAAATCTACCCGTTTCTTTCAGGCCCGGATAAAAAAGTGCATAGATTCTAATGGAGAACATTTGGAAGATGTTATATTCAAAAAAATGATTTTTGACTTATTTTACACTAAATCGCTACATTCCTACTTTCTATTTATGATAGAAAATTGAAAAGAATACAATTTCTTAAATAAACTTTTATAAACTTTTTTGCTTACTCAAATCGCCCCATTTCATTGGCGAGCCCTGTACTTGATCATTCAATCTCATTATACTTGATCATTTAAACTCATTATACTTGATCATTCAAACTCATTCTGATGTAAAATATGAGTTACTCAAACGTTTATGAGAGCTATGCTCAACTCATTTATTGTATTCATAGGAAGTGTAATACATTTATGTATTCATTGTATTCATTCTATTAGATCTACTCGATATCTCAGAGTTTGTTGGTAGGTTATTCCAAGTATTGGAATTGATAGTCTTGAATTCAATAACATTTTAAATGTTCATTCCATTGTCTTTACTCTATCTGGAGATAATTGATGCAAGTTATCACTTATATTTTATTTTTTTGGCCCACACCAAAACACTAATCAATCTCAATTCGCGTGCTATAGAAAATATTGTGAATCACACTCAATCTCAATTCGCATGCTACAGAAAATATTTTCAATATCATAGTCAATCTCAATTCGCATGCTGTAGAAAATATTGTGAATCTCCAACATTTCTCCCCTTGTTTCCAGATGAAAAAGGTAAATCGCCAGGTGAAAAGAAGGAAGAGGTGGATGAAGCAGTTGTGCCGAGAAAAAAGGAGAAAATGGAGATCAACTATAGCGTTAAAAAGAATTGGTCACACAGCAACTCGACATCCTCCTCAGCAGCATCCGGCGGCATCCTCACGTGCAGGGCGCGTCCCGAGTCGACACGATCAGCCTCCTCTATCGCCAATCGTCGTTCGCTGCCTATGATGCGAGAGAAGAAGAAAGTCTCACCCGAATCTCTCGGTGAGTACCAGCTTTAGAACATGCACGAGTGAAGAAGTAGTGTTGAATTAGTTCAATAAGCATTCTCAGTTTTGTAAACAGTTTTATAAATTCTAACATCTAATGTTCTACAAATTGCTGAAAGATCATTGCATCGAATCTTGATAGAAAATCAGGGGGAAATTACTCTTGAGATGAAGTATAATTGCAGAGGAGAACCTTTTAGCTTAATATTTATTTCAGAATCTCGAATTTTTTTGCTGTAATTTATAGATTTTCAATCTAAACTCATATACTTATCATATATTTTTATACAAATTATATGGCTAGACAACTACAGTATTACTATAGGCATGGGTAGCAGATATAAGTTTGTAAGACATTTAAAATTAGGTGTATTTTTGTAAGCATTTATCTACACCTCAATATTCCAATAAACACATTACCATCGTGACGCACTATCCCGAGTACATGTTCTGATCAGAATTCCCATTTCGAGCTTGATCTGTGATAAATATCAATTTAATAAGATATATCGAATTATTACAGAACTCACCTGCAAGTACTGTAATTTTATTGATGTTGGAAATCCTTTTTCCATTGCATTCATTGAGCTATATTTGAAGCGAACTCATAAGTGATCATTGAAGAATTAATAGAAACCACATAGAAAAGATAAACATTTAAAAAAACTAACTGTTACTCTTCATCTACTGTGAGATGAATGTGTTTATACAACAATCCAACGAGGCATAGCTCTCACTTGGAACTCTCGACCCGGCTTGCAGAAGAGGTTACTTGACAAATTTCATTGGCGACGCGATATTAAGTGGCAGATTAGAGTGGTTGGCAAATATACGAAAGGGTGCGTTCCCGAACATCGATTGCAATGGAGGAGGCTTCGGGCTGATGATGAGTTGGCTCAACTCCCTGCTTGCACCGAATTGGAACAGGAATTACAGACGCAATTTGCATGTAATTGAAACAAGGATTGGTGACGTCATTAGGATGAGCCATCGTGGCCGGATTAGGGGGATTTCTATGACCTTCGTGTGCTTGATGACGTGCAAAACTGGTAACAGCGTGTATTAGTGCATGCATGGTAATGCAGCAACATGTAGGCCTATTTTAGATCGACAATATTGTATGTGCGATTGAGTTTATGCAAATGGGAGGTAGCAACAGAGGCTCAAAATGCAGTACAACTGTATGTGAGCTACGATTCCTATGCACATGTACAAGGTGTTAAAATGTCAAATGTCATACTACAACTATTATTATCAGTTTTCGGGTCAACTTATTTATATTAATAGATATTAATTAATTAATAATAATTCTAGTAATAAAACTAATAAAAATTCATAAATATATGTTAATGGACCTTTTAATATTTTTCGGAACATGCTTTTTACGATGGCATCATGGGTTGATATAATTTTACACTTCTATTATGATCAATCAATAATAATTTATAGAATATTGTTGTCTAAATTGCTCATGATTCAGAGTATTTGAGAAAAAGAATGCCAAAATTCAGGATTTATTTCCGATGAATCACAAATTTACAATAAAGAGAAACTTTGGTGGTATTAGCCGAAATTTACTTTTCCATCAATCTCTTCATTTATTAGTTTAAATAAAAGGATATTGCTAGTTTATTGAAAATTTCGTGATAATTATAAACATGGTGAAACCTCTATTATGAAATCTCTCTCATCGTAAAGGGATCTTCTGAATCATAATGATGTGCTTATCAAATCAGATAGATTTGTGGCATATAGTGTGCTGCAGACCACATATATCAACCCTAAATTACTAGAATAATATTATGATATGAGCTTCAACAAAGAAAAACTAATGTAAATGTTTTGCATAATAAATGAAAAGACAAGATGTTGTCAAACCACTTATTTATTAGAAAATCGAGATACCGGTTTCGGTAAGAGCTTACCAGAGATTGATAATGGTGTAACAACCGAAACCGGTATCTCGATTTTCTAATAAATCTGTGGTTTGACAACATTTTCATTTATTATGGATAACTACCACAATATCACCTTCACAACTACTCAAAGAGTAAAGATTTGCAAATATAAATTCAGTAGGTATCAGATTTAGGTTTACAATAGGTAAGGTAAGGTTATAGGTTTAGATTTAGGTTGTAATCAAGCAGTTTAAATATTTTATACCCAAATTAATCATTACAAACGTGTGTCATTCTCATTTTGAATTTTATATCAGGATGCTTCAAATTGAAATTTATCTAGAACAAAGTGAAGTGAATATAGCTTCTTTGAATAAATCCAATCTAGTTTGCTTATTCATTCGGAAGTGTAGCCGTATATGGATAGCATATGGTAGCTTACAGCATATGGATAATAGAAATAAGACGCTCTAGTCTAGTGATGTATAATCACCATGCAGAGAAACTAATCCACTTTCATATTTTGAATTCCCTGAACAAAGCATATGCGCAATCTGATTTTCTCAATCTCAAATGCGATTCAGGCGAATCGAGATTCTCTCTGAGACTCAGATTAGATTAGTTGCTTTCTCTCTCACCCAACCCTTCCAGAGTGAATTTTCTCACTCAATTTTCCTGGGACAAGCTAAATCCCATTGAGCCAGCTACTGTTAGATGCAAAATTCTCATTTATCGGTTGGGGAAGAGTAAGCCCTCCATAATCAACAACCTTGTATGATATAACTCGATTGATATGAGCCCAATATGACATTAGAACAGTAATTCTGCTGCAAGTTAACATTGTTATCATTAGAGTGGCAGCAATTAGTGCCTTTGATCCTGAGAGTAGTAAATTAGCACATGATTTCGAGCTATGTGATGCAGTATATTATATCATGAATTATGATAGTTGATTTGATTATATATTATACATGCAACAGAAATGTCTCCTAAATTGAAACTCAACACAATAATTTATTTTACGACTGATAATAATAACAATGTCAAAGTTGAATTTATTACAGAAGTAAGTCACATTTGTATAATATTTTTTCTAAAATCCCGTAAATCCCTAAACTACCGTATATGGTGATATATTTATTACAATGAATATACAAAATAGCTTTTTGGGCAGAATAATAATTTTTTTAGAGAGACAAGTTCCTGTAATGGAAATTTTTTTATCAAACCATGAGTATCTCAAATTCAAATTCCAATTTATTTATTTCAAGATACAAGCAAATAATAGACGAAACAAATCATTACAATCAATCGTTGAAATAAAAAATATAAGACCCGCATGGGCATGAGAGCCTGTGCGCGGGAATGAGTTCATCCTATTTAAATAGTACATGAAAAATAAAAAATTGCAGTTATAAATTATAATAATTCACAAAAAAATAAAAATCCAGAATACACTTTACATGGATAATCAAACAAAAAATGATAAACGATAATAACAACTTATAGAAAAAGTATAAGAGGCGTCTACAATAGGTAGGAAAAGATTCAGGAAAATACAACTCTCTAATACTAGCATATTCTACAATAAGATATATCGTTCAATTATTGGCAATAATATAGAGAGCAATACTTCAACGAATCGCCCCCTCCATACAGTATTTGTAAAGTGTAAAACTAAATCTATAACGTAAAAAAGGGAGAGAAACTCCTAATCGAAAAGAAAAGAAGAGAGGAAAACTAGAAACAATGAGAATAGTGGAAATAAGAAGAAAAAAGAAGAGATTAGAACAGATGCCAGAAAGAACAGGAAAGAGAAGAAAGAAGAAAACTGAAATGAATCTGCGGATTGAATCTTCTGGAGGACTTTTATAGGTGAAGACAACGGAAGCAAGTTACAGTGTTTATTATGGTGTAACAAATGTTCTAAATGTAAATCTGTATACATTGTTTCATGTATTGATGAGCAATGTGGAAATAAAGAAATTTGAATTTGGATTAATAGTAATTGTGATGAATCTGGGACAAAGTTATAACAATATCCTAACTTCTCCAGTATGACATTTGAAAACCCGAATTTCAAATGATTTTCGATATGGAAATTATTTATCAGATGAAAAACAGAGTTCATAATTATATTGGCATTCCACTGTTTCAACTGGTAAAGGAAAAATATCGCAATGATAGTGTTCTATCATCAAACTCATTATTGCACAAAATAATAAAGAACAGGATAGTTGAATAAAATTAACAAAGAACATTATCAAAGGAAACTGTAGGCCTACAGTTTTCTTGATGTTTCAATATTTTGGAGCTAATCATTCGATTGTGCATTGGTGAACATTATAAAAAAGTCTAGCATCAATTCATAGATGGATTTTGTCAATGTTGCAGTTTTGTTAATGTTCTTCATTAATTAATCCATCAAACAATCCTGTATTCTATTATTTTGTGCAATAATTGGTTTGATAATAAAACAATATTATTATGATATATTCTCTTTATTAGTTTGAACAGTAAAATTTCAATATCATTGTGAGCTTTGTTATATTTTTTTATCTGATAGATAATTATAATAGAGAATTGTGAATATGAACACTGGATTACGGATTCAACTGAGTCCATTTCATCATTCAAATAATTAAATTCCATGTAACAAAAAAATCTAGTTATTTTGTAAAGATGAACTCAGGCAAATGCAGCTCTTCAGTAAAATAATTACTCGAATAAATGATCTTGAAATCAACCCCAATAAAATTGTGGATATAAAATTGAAAATTCAATCGATGATAATTTTTGTCTATACCCTATTCACGATCACTTGAGACGAAATAAAGAAACTTTTTGCATGTACAGGTAGCTATTTTTGTTAGAGCTTGAGGAAAAGCCAAGAACTGTGATTGACTACAGCTGTTCGACTGCGGCCAACCGTCGTATGAAGTAATACCTTCCTTTATCCGTACACACGCGCAAAAAAATTGTTCATTTCGTCTCAAGTGATCGTGAATAAGGTTTAGTTATTTCTATCGAAATATTCCATAATAAATCATTCCCTTTGCTAGTCATATTCTTTGTGCTCATGATTTTTAAATGCCAATTTAATTTTATCATACAATGATTTTGCATCTCATGGTACAACTCAGTGTATATATAACAAATTACAAGAACTTACTACAATTTAGGTAAGTGAAAACAAAGGTTTTCAGATCCACAAAGTCTATTTAAAATACCATACTTGAGTTTTAATGCTCAGGGCATTAGTATTTAAATGTTAATCCCAGTAACCTTTTATAATAATTTTTATTCATGCAGAACATGTTTAGACTATTAATAGTCATTTTCAAATGCCAATGATAAAAAAAAAAATAATTTGAAAAAGGGTACCGAGATTAACATTTAAAATGAAAAACAGTAATAAAGTAGCCCTAAGATAAAGGAAACATTAGAATTAAAATATGGTATATGGTCTCAAAGTATGGAATTTGAATAAACTTAGTGTATCTGACAACCTTTGTTTTCACTTAGGTACCTAAATTATGGTTAAGTTCCACAACATCTCTGATAAAAGTGTAAACTCACTACAATAATAACATTCTGCTGATTTCAGGCAGTTTTGATGTCTATAATATTGAGACTGCAATGCCCTACATTGATCTGGATGCTATTGAATCTCATCTGAAGGCTGCACGGGAGGAGGATCTGAGGGTGAGTTATGAGATTTAATTTTCGATTTCTTTTTCTAATTTATCCATGAATTCCAAATACTGGTCAGAGTAATATTCATTATTAATTGATTCAAAGTCGCATCCATCCCATTCTTATTTTTACAACCCAGTACCAAAAAGTGTTCCAGTATTATTTTGTCTTCTCCTTTTGCACGTAGAAGAACTTCTTACTTTCTTTGATGGAGTACCTTTTTTCATTTGAAGTCGACTGCAAACTGTAGAAATAATCATTCGTGTTTCATCTCTCGTGACATATTTCGCTCCAATCAGTAAGATGGAAAATATGAAACACAAAGCACAAAAACTTATCTCTCAAAGTAAGAATGGTGCCTCGTCTTCCAACTTCTCGAGGTTTTTCTGCTTTAGCCTTTAATAAAATCAACTAGGTATCTGGAAAAATTCACCAATTCCTCTCTACACTGAAATAAAGTTAGGTATAATAAGGATTATGCGTATATATTATAATAATATATATGATGTAACAATAGCTTTTCATAATGAAGCTCTATTTAATCATTTCAAATGTTGATGTATAATATGTATAGATGCTGTTGATTTCTTCTGATAAATTCCTTCCACAATCTTTCTTCATAACCTTACTATCTTCGAGAGATTCTTTAAATAACTCAACATTTCTCATACGGTAAGTTACATTATTAAATTTTCACTCTCACTCCACCATTAGCAAATACTGGTTTTGAGTCCAACTTGTCAATCAAGCGAGCTTAATATAAGATTTCTTATCAATGACTCATTCCGACTTATTGCTTAGATTGTATAGTTTGGAGTTATTGGAGATTTTTCTTTCAATTGTTGATAATCTCTCACTTTTTTAGGAACGCTTGAAATGATCAATAAAATTCCAATAATGTAGCCATCAACCACTATACAGTGGTACGGCTAATGAAATACATAGGATGTTACTTTATTTCCAAGAAATTCTCACTTTTTCTTGTGAAGTGAAATATTATATAGGTACATATCCATGGTTGATCTTGATGAGGAATACATGATGCGTTCGTACTGATAAATTCACAGAAAAACAATCTCTTGTTTTCAACCAAAATTTAACAGAAAAATTATTACCGTATTCATTAAATTGCTTTTCAAAGCACGTACGGTAATGTAAGTAGTAGGTAGGCTGCTGTGGTTGATAAAGATACATTTTATGATAATTCAGTTTAAAATCCCTTTCACGACACTACTCGCCCCTCCCGATTCTACAAAAGCGTGACAAGGTTTTTAGGGAATAGGGTGGCTAACTCGTACAGTCCATGTTTAATAGATCATGACTTGTGGGTTGGTTTGCTCGCATGCTGAAGGTCGCATGCTTTGAGCCGGTGGTTGAGGTGGATTACTGGAACTGGATGCATAAATCATTCTGAGCATAATTTTGTGACCGCCTGTGTGTATACGACGCGATATTCGCTCTCGTTCTTCAAATTTAGTTTGGTGCTTCTACTGCCACCCGCCATGTAGGCTACTCTCTCTCTCTGAGACGGTTAGTTTGAATTGAGCTCGCTTTTCGCTCGGTTCAGGAAGTTTTTCTATGCTTGTGAACAGGGATATTGTGTTGAAATATTTTTTTGTGTACAAGGTGAGGCTTGAAAATATATCAAGAATTGGATTTGAAACATTGAGATAATAGTATGTAAATAGTATATCCGACATCATAATATAAATAACGTTTGTATGTGTATTGGAAATTTAACTATTTAGTATTCACTATTACTAGTATTGCACTTTTACACTATATTTTGCTATTCACACTAGTATATTCGCACTATTATACTATTTACTATTCATACCAGCATTGCACTCTTACACTAGTATTGCTCTATTACACTAGTATTGCCCAATTATATCACTTCTTCCTAAACGCATACTGTATTTATCTATGGGAATTGAAATTTTCATTTCCTTTATCATTTATGAACTATTTACATGAAAAATTAGTACAATAAAACAGGTAAGACCGGTAGTATTCTTTAAAGTAGTTGTTTTCAAGTTCTGATTGATACAAAATCTGATATTTGACCGCCAATGATTGATTTCATCAATAATAGGATTAGACTGATATTGAATACCGAACCACACTTATTTATTATTTCCTCATTCACAAGAATATCAACCATGCATCAGTTAATCTTGATTCAATACTGGTTCTATTCATTATAAATAACTGTTAGATGAACCGTTTTGTCATCATAATCATTACGATACACTGATATCACTCTAGCTGAACTTTAAGCTTGTTGATAAAATTATTTTAAGTTGATAAAAACCGGAAAATGTGATTGATAGCCGCTCATATCATTATATGACTTTTACCAGAATGATTTGAAGGCTGATTTTAAACTGTGTTGAGTTTGATGTTTACTGGGAGAGATTTAATTATACTGTTCAATATGTTTTGTTATCCGTATATTTTCTACATATAATAGGTAACTTACGTGTGTTGTTTGGTTGTCTTGTGCACTTAAGTGATGTTTCCAAAAGTTGATTCCAGGATTGAGTACTCTGAGGTAAATTATTTATTAATAAATGGCTTATAACAGTGAGTTGTATCTATTATTTGTTCTCTGGTACCTATCGGACACTTGTTTATGACGTTTATTTCCAAATTGCTGTGACAGAGGCAGAATTCGATTGCAGAATTTCCCAATGCTTCCAGAATGTTTATTTCTGAGTTTTTCGAGGATGATGAGTTTGGAAATGCTGGCTTTAATCTTATAACGCAAAGTCGTAAGCAGTGGCACAATAGCCAATCCCATTAATAAAAAATTGAAAATGGGAGAATAATTGAGAATAATTTCATATTTCTTAATTCTAATAATTATCGTTAGATGTTGTATTTTTACCAGTTTTTTACTTAAGTTTTCAGCATATTGTTGAAAAATAAAAATATAATATGTTATTTATATACGTCTTTTATTCATTGAATGAAAATAATATTTGGAAACCTGACTTATAATATATTTCAGCACCACCAACTCCTAAGTGTACGTGCAAAAATATTTGTGATTCAAGAAGACCCAAACTCTACATGAGATTTCTCATCTATTAAAATGGACTTTTCATTTTTCCTTGGAATTTTCTCCATAAACTTTTCATCAACCCGCTTTCTCTCTCGCTGTATTTTTCTCAATTTTCCATCTAGAATTCAACGTACATGCTAGAAATAATACGACTCTTGCTTCCGTAAATCTTCTGCCCAGTACAGAATTTGAAAATCCCGTCAAGTGAGAGTGTTGTTCTAGGGCAGGAAGATATTGGCGCGAGTGAGCGTCTTGTACTCGTCGTTTATTCATGAGATTTTGTGTATTCCAGAAGTTGCATCCAAGACATATACTATACTTTGTGTACAGTATATACAGTAGAATGTTTTGTTGTGGATATATTGCACCCGACCAATTTGTTTAGATAAATCCGTGCCGAGACTTTGATAGCAGCTAGAGTGGTAGTTTATACCCTAGAGCCTAGACTAGTCTAGAATATCAAGGAACTTTGAACCGAACTGTTGACAGTGATAGATGTATATGAGCGGCATAAGGACGCCAAATAGCCCTGAATAGCACAGGTGCGGTGTTATTTGCATGCCTTGCTGCTTAATAGGCATACAAACGCGAACAATTCCTGCCATGCATAACTCAAAATTCGGCGTAGAATTTATGTAAGCAACTGTTCACACATAGTTTGTTGTCTTTATATGGATATTTGTTGTACTATTTTCCTATTTTATGAATGATGTTCCAAATGGATGAATACCCTTCTTCTCAGGTTCGGTTTTGTTCAACTTTATGGTGAAGTGAATTCCAATTTGTAAATTAATTCTCTTCTAGTCTATTTCTCTAGAACTATGCATGCATCTATTCATAAACAATCATCGTCTCTTATAATCTCATCGCCAATTTAAGCTGTTTTCGCGTCACAATTTAGTTTTGGACCTTAAATTGAATAAAGAAATAATAAAAAAATGAATAAAATTGAAATTAAATTATCAAAAAGTACGTAAATGAACGTATAATTATTATTTCAGTTATTAAAATTTGAAACTCATTAAAAATGAAAATATATTACAAACGTCACAGATCTCTTGGATTCAACTACAACCTGTAAGACAACATGAAAATATGCAACAGCAGTTTTACCTGAATTAATCAGATTTTTACTCTGTTTTCTATTATTAATGAACTTAAAAATTAAAAGCGCAATAATATTCAGTATTGGATGAGAGTTCATAAATTATCTTGACTCTCAGAATCAATTTAAAAAATGTTGAAGTTGATCTGTTGATTGTAAGGGACGTAGAGTGATTCAGACTTAGATAGATAGGGATTCTTGGGATCTCCCGCACTACTAGACAACAATAGCGCTCTCCATTTCGTTAGATGAACGTTATGAATTAAAGCGCATTTCATATGATAGACGCCACTATCCAATCCATTTAGTCTATAGAGAAGGGATGATTTGCGACAATAGGAATAGTATGAATTTTTCTGTTTACTTGGGTCGTTTTAGACATGATTGAAAAGCTCTCCACGAATATAATGCAGAGGTTGTGTGGCGGGACCTGCAACTCGTGTCTGGCGTGTACAATCGACGAATATCGACCTCGCTTTCCATTATAAATGATTGAACGTTCGCTCGCAAAATATAACACCATCTCTCTTCAGGCACATATCTATAGGCCGATGCAGTTTTAAGCCACCGAGGCAAACCTAAACAAAAACCTGTGCATCATTGAAATACGGGTATTTGCAAGTGGAAATAGATGACAATCGAAATTTCTGGATTAATATAGCATTGATACAGATAATTTATGATTAATCATTGATGTTGGAATTCATATTATGTTATGTACCACCTGCCATAAACGTTATGTAGTGGGTGGATATTCATATTTTTAAACATTGGGGTGATAATAATTGGTAAGGGTATGTTCAGTTCAAGTTTAGTATAGTCTACCGAACTACCCTAATATGGTAGGTAGAGATACCTACCTATCCATATTATTATTCATTTTATTGAAGATTAATAATAATTGTTGCATACGATAAACCAGCAAATAAATACAATTATTGATTTGAAGCTATTTTAGAATAGGAAAAATATATCAATGAGTTCTTAGAAAAACTAGAACGATTTAAGTTCACGGCTCAATTTTTTTCAAAATTCAATATCAAATTCCAAATGTGGATTAGTAGTTTTGGTGTTTTCAACTTCTTTAAATCAAAAGAACGTTTCACAAAATTTGAATAACTGTGAATAATATATTGTAAACGAACTGTTTTCCATAATGGAAAATTGAGTTTGACAGCGAGGTGGAACTTTCTTTCAGGAATTTCTACTTATACTTATCTTAATATTCTAATTTAGGGCTCGATAAAGCTTAAACGTAATCATATCTCTTGGATTTTTAGGAACTACTTGGAGAAAAAAGGAAAAGAATTAAATATTTTTTATTGCGGATGATGTCCACGTGAGCACTTTTGCTTTTTGGAATAGCATAATAACAACGCTGGTTTTAATCGCAAATTATTATGCTATTAGAGCATCTGCTGCTCTGCAACATTACCTAGTATTACAGTGAGTTGATGAAAGACTCTTTATCTAGTCACTGTACCTAGTCAAGGTCTGTAGAAGACCTATCTTCTAAAGACCTAGTACCTAGAATCTGTATATTGCGCTACCTAGAAGAGAAAAATAGTACTACTTCATAGTGACTGATAGAATATGTCAAGTACAAAACACTGTCAATAGGTAGCGCAGAGTGTGAAAACTACTTACAGTGTAAAACTGTAAAACGACTAATTGAAAACGAATGTTTCTCCCGAAATTAGTTACAGTTTCTGAGTCACATAACAGAATTTCTGGGTTTCTCGCAAAATAATCTTCAACATCAGGTCTTTCAAGTAAACAAGAATTGAGTAACTTACTCTATCCCCTATCCTTGCATAACTTTACAAATTGAATTATGTGGATTATCATCATATGTGGAGTTATCATTTATTACATATTCATGAAGTCAATTTATATAAGCTGTAATTTATATACGTAAAAAATGTTTCAGTCTGTCCCAAAATTAAAAATCAAACTCAAATTTATCTTCACTCTCAATTCTTCAAAAATTTATTTTCAGGTCTCAGATTCAAATTGTCACCTGGAAGTTTGCATCATAGATGTATAATTATAAAAAACTGTGTTTAAGTGATTTTTAATTAGTTTGGAATGAGTAGAAGAGCTTCATTCCTCGTGTTCTGAACCAACTAATGATAAAGGTGACGGGTAGTTGAGTCACCTGGAGGCGGCACTTCGATCGAGTCAAGTGAGTCGAGTCAAGTGAGGCGGCTAATAAGCGTTGCTCACCCTCCGCCTTCAATTAATTATCATCAAGTTGCAATTACGCTTATCAGCTTCGGCTTCGCTAGCAAGCTGAAATATATTCTGTCACATCACTCACCACCCCTCACCTGTCACGCTTAAATTACACTACTACCTAGAGCTACAGTACTCAATTCTAGTCATTGATAAACAACAGTGATTATTCAAGCTATATTAAGAAACGTGATAGAAACGGTTTGAGTATTGTAAAGATTGAAGAGTTGAGAATAATTGATTATATTAATGTTTGAATGTAGCCTCCTATAATATTATTCATCCACTTGATTTTTGCAGTTTAGCAAGATCGTAATAAAAATCGGAGTACTGTATAATATAAATTGACTTTTTAGTCTAGTATGAATTTGTGGTAGGATTGCTCTCATTTTTATCATTGTCATGCAATTGCTATACTATCTGGAATCTTGAGTCTTGTTATAGAGTCGAACAGTTGAGGCCAACGACCAGTTGCACCAGTATTGAATTGGATTTTCAACCACTATAAAATTGCGTCATTGTTCATTGACGTAGGTTAGGCTAGGGCTCTATAAGACCTCTTCATAATGCTTTGTCTTTGAAATGAGCCTGCGAGTACAATCCATTTGTGCTGGAGTCTGATGCTGCTCTCTATCTGCAACACCGAAAACTATTCATTTAATATCCATCTCTATGAGCTCACTACATCTCTAATCTCCAGTCACAAACGCTCACCTCCCTCGTCCCTCCCATCACCATACACTTCTCTTATCTGTTCAAATGCAGTTTGAATGCATTTCTGATCAAACCTCAACTATGGTAGGCCTATAGACGCATTCTCGAGTTGCAAAACGCGTTTTCCATCCAACAGTGTAACGAATCGGCTAGTGGCTACACTAGAGCGAAGGCGCCTTGTAAAATACCCATAGGCCCAATTTTATTATTGCATTTCTCATACCGTACTAGACTGAAAAAAGCTTTTGTATTATTTTCTCGAGGAGAAATCTCTTCCTTGTGCAGATTATGATATCCAACATTTTGGAGTTGTACTATCAGTAGATTTTTCAGAAAGTAGATACCCATTTTCCCAATATTAAATGGAATGGATTTATCATTCTATTGTTTGGGTTTGAAGATCTTGGAATAATGTTTTTTCTTCACAATGGGATTTTCCATTACGATGTTGAATAAATCCTGACCATGGAATTACTCGATGTAATTGATGGTCAAGATATTATTAATTATTGAATTTGCATCTTCACTCATTTGCATTAAAATTCAAGGCCTGTGTGTTGATTCCATTTGATCCCATAAAAGTCTCGGAAATTTAAATGAGTGTTGGATGAATTGATAGAATTACTGTGTTTAACAAATATGCGGCTAACTTACATTTGTAAAAGAATAATATTGAACCTGAATAATCCTGATTTGTTGACGGTAGGCCGACAACTATTGAATGGCCGATTTTGATAATAAAATTACTTAATGCATTGAGAGTTGAGAGATTCGTGGATTCATTGAGAATTACTGAAATTACATGAAATGAAAGTTATCACTCTAAATGTTTGTAGTAGAGCAACTAGAATCGCGGAACCCTTCGAAATGCAAGTGGCAAGGTTTTCCCAGCATTTCATTGAGCTTTCGTAAGGATTGTAGAATCTAGAATGTCAATCGTGACTTATGCCTTTTAAAAGGTGCTTCGCGAACTGACCTGTTCGCGCTCAAATAGCACGTAAAGTTCAAGTAGAACCTAAAGAGCATTCACCTGCCAATATCGGATTCGAATATTGTTCATGAATGATCTAACTACGGCCTTTCTCTTGCTGCTGCAAGGTGTACTTCGCGTATGCTGAGAAGAAACGCCGTTACAATACTCTTGACATTGTCACGAAGTGTCTTCTCAGGGTGCGCGAATATAGTACTCCACTTAGAACAAGAGTGATAAAAGGCTGGCAATTCAACCTTTCCAGTAACGTCTACAAACTAAGTGAATGCAACTAAGCCGCATCTATTCATTCATTAATCATTCAACCATGAATAATTGCGGAAATAGAATAAATATCATTTTATTTCATAATTATTCGATAGATAGATGTATTATAATTTCATTCATTCGTTGTTTTACAGATGAAAGATTGAACTAATTTTGTATTCAACTAAAAAAACTCTGAGTATATACCTCTCTTGGATGCAATTTCATAGGTTAATCTTCAAAGTTAAATCAATTTCGAGTTATGTTTGCTTGCTTTAATCCGCAAATGCTTGCAGAATGGA
The DNA here is from genome assembly GCA_017141385.1 of Sogatella furcifera. Classification (NCBI taxonomy): domain Eukaryota; kingdom Metazoa; phylum Arthropoda; class Insecta; order Hemiptera; family Delphacidae; genus Sogatella; species Sogatella furcifera. Next base: position 18,168,449 of record CM029547.1, on the reverse strand, counting down.
TTGCTTGGATTAATCAACATAGAGGATTGCTTGGATTAAGCAAGCAATCCACTCGAATGATAATTATTCTATCAAAATAAAATTTTCATTCTCCTTTGATAGATACAATGCAATAAAACTTTAAATCTGAGAAAGCCAGCCAGCTTGCGATAATTGAAAAATATCATTCCATTCCATCCTTAGTAGGATAATCAAAGAACAAAGTATATTTCTTTATAAGTTACGATATCTTGGCTGTACACTTTTACTGAATGCTCATACTTTAAACGAAATTAGAGCCTTATGCTGAGCGCGGTGGCTAAAAAAATGTTAATAGCATGTAATTTTCTCTCGTGAAATCCACCGTAATGGATTCTATCTTCAAAATTTATTTGAGAAAGTTAATCCCGCCGGAAATATAAGCAAGGAAGAAAATGAATAAGATGCTGCACAGAAATAATTGTATTTTCTCTGTAAGAAGCATAAAGAAAAAACCTCAACAGTTGGCTTAGCCCCTCATGGATTTATTAAATTGTTATTCTCTCTAGAGGAAAATTTGAACCTTCCACTTAGCTCTCTTCTGTTTTTATAATCCGATGTTCACATTGCAATCTTCAATCTTACCATCACTAAACACAAATTATATTTGGATAAGAAATTTTAAATTTAATCTCATAAAATTATTGAAGGTGTAATATACTACATCGAAATTTTTGGCTACTCTTTGTAATTTTATTCCATTGAAGGTGCAATTTCCTCTATTGACTTTCTTGCAAACAGTAATTGACTGAATTATCATACCAAAAGAAATTCTTCCATAATTTTTCATTCATAACACTATACTCTACTCAATGTGCAATACGTCTCAGAGAGCTGTAGCCAATAGTGGAGAAAAAGTACTAAGTAATAGCTAAACCTGTTTGGTCTCAGTATTATCGTAGTTACAACGCAGTTATCTCATAATCAAAAAATTTTAAAGTTCTATTATAAATCAAGAGTGCGCACACTATTAAAAAATAGCCTAAAGATAAATTCAGCACTCTGTTCTGACAGAAGAACTATTGTATTCATGATCAAAAGTTACTACAATTACCAACATTCCAACAAAGATCCTTTTTTCAGAAGACGAATCAAATCTTCGTTACGAATCACATTTAGAGATCTGACAAAACGAATCTTCACTGTAGACATCCTCATCCTCTCACAATCTACAGAATCTTAAAGATTTTATTGATGAATCTCGTAGAATAGAGGCGAAGAATGAATTAGGAGAATCATTGTCTAATAACAAATTACGGTAGCATTACCAAATAAACAATGATGTTTCAGCTATTAACTTTACAAGGACGAAATCATCACAAATGATTACAGATATTACTCCTTGAATATTGGATTGTCTCAATTTTGTTAACGACCTTGGCCAACTACACTTTATTCAGGTTTGATTTCTCATCTTTGGACCTTTCAACGCCGAGCCGAGCCGACCTGCTCACTCATTTATCAGCATCAGTAGCACTAGTTGATTCCAACTTCTCACTGCAACTCCAAGTTGCTAGTAGTTCCACCTTATTAAAGTTTCCACTTGAGTCGTGCTCGCCAACACTCTCGACATAATAAATTGCACGCTGATAAATAACTGTGAAAATCATGACCTGTAATTACTGTATTTGGCGCATGATCATTCCACTTTCCCTTACTGTAGCTTACTGTTCCCTACAAACGTGCAGCAGATTACGTTTCACTCATTACTTAAACTAAACTTTTACACTACTCACATGAAATGCTGTATAAGGCTCAATGCGTTGGTGTTTTATTAATGAACACGGGAAATTTTTAATAGCGGTCATTTTCCGGCGCAAATAGACGAGATAGTGTAGATTTATGGTGGAATTTTTCATGTGAATTACCGGCTTCTACTACGTGGTCCCATATTTAATAGTGTGGATTTTTATACAAGGTATATTTTTCGTATGAACTACTACCTCCCACACTTAGAGCTCCTATAGCGTAATCTTCTTGTAACTGAAATTCTGTCACGTAACTGTTTATTTTCACGTAGTTTGAGGATAATAGGAGCATGAGAGATACAAGTTTCATTTTTCTTTAGTTTTGGTGGAATACAGTAGACTCGTTCTATAGCGATATTGAAGGAACCATTAAACGGAGAAGTAACCCTACTTGATACTTCACAATAAATTACATTTGAACGCGTATTCCAAGACATTTCACACATGCTTACACATAACACTACTAGAAAGAAAACCATTTGAACTCAAAGATCAAATCAACTGCATCTATGATGGCAACAGCTCGATTTTTTCTGAGTGTGATACCCATATGAGCTCTCAAGCTCATGTGTGAGTGTTGAAAGAAACGATGATAAGAGACGATGACTACTTATCGTCTCCTTCGGAAGACGGGATGGAAAGAAGCATGGAATTATTCATGAGAACATCAAGATGATTGATGAGAATATAATACAACTCCAATAATTGCGAGAGCTTGAAATTATTTCTCTTTTCAAATCAAACACAAAAATTACTTTAGTAAGCGATTCCTTAACTAAAATTAAATAATTAACAGTGAAAGTAATTCAACTGGCAACCTTTGAAAACGACGGTACAATACTGAAGACAATCTTCTGTTCTTTTCGCATTGATCAACAGCACATAGAATGTTCTTATAAAGGAAAACAGTAGAAAATAAGGAGTTATTTTTTGTTCACAGCTGAAGACTGAAAACTGTTGGTCGTTAATCTCAAACTGGGAACGGTTTTGGTCGTCAATCTAATTTGTCAAACGTGTTGAAATTCACATCCAACCAATTGCTTTATTTCCAATGAATACTGAACAGAAGTGAATGCGATTGACACCACCTGACAAAACATGTCTGAGCAATAATATTATTGCGTTCGGAAGTACAGACAGTGGCACTTTCACCTGTTACTTGTTGATTTGGTGATCACTCCACACTATTATCCGCTCTCTCTCACTCAGTCCTTTTCCTTGCTCTTATCACTCCTCTTAACTCAATCCCACTCTCTTCGTATCTCTTACACTCTCCTATTCCCTCTCTTTCCTGCTTACTCATTCCCAATCACTCCTTACTCTTATCACTCTCTTTAACTCAATCCCACTCTTTCTGTCTCTCTCAAATTATCTCATTCCCTCTGTTTCCTCCTTACTGATTCTCAATCACTTCTTACTCTTATCACTCTCCTTAACTCGATCCCACTCTCTCTATATCTCTTACACACTCTCATCCCCTCTCTTTCCTCTTATCAATTACCTCCACTCTTTTCTATTCTCTCCCACTCTCTAACTCTCTCACTTCCTCTCTTTCCTATCTTTCTCTTTCTCGTATTCCCTCGCCTTTAACCAATCAACCTCACCTTACATCTCACTCTCTCTCACTCACTCTCTCTTTCACTCTCTCTCGATGTATCACTCTATCTCTCTCGCTCTATCTTTCTCCCTCCCTCTTTGCACCGGTTGTCACCGGTTGGCGGTTCGTCAGTGCATTCAGTCAGTCTCAGTGTTAGTGCGGCAGTGCTCCAAGATGGGAACGTCGGTGATGTTGAACCCGTGGCAGGGTGGTCGTCTCCATAGACGCCACTACAAAAAAGATTCGCGATTTGTGCTCGACCTCTACACCCTCACTTATGACTCGCACGAGAGTCTCGATTCGCTTGGTGATATTGCTACTGTGAGTGACGTTTTCAAAAATCTATCAATATATTATTTAAGTACGACAAGGTGATTTGGTTCAATAAAAACATTTTGTGATGTTATTGTGAATAAATGTTTTTGAGGGTTTGTTTCGGGATTGTGAATGATTGAAGAGGTTGAATCGTGTAAGTTTAAGTAGCTGTGATCAATGTTCACCGATGTAAACGTTAATTTTTTTAATCTATTTATCATTATCAATATGTTTGAAATCATATTGATAATCTCTAATGATGAGCTCTTGAAAATCTCTATTTTACCTTCATAACTACAGCTAATATTTCTCCCCTTGATAAGTATTTTTATGGTCTGGCTGTGTGATATTTAGTCCAATACCTATTATTTCACATAATCATAATCGTTATATGAGATTTGAATGGGTCACTTTTCACTTCTTCCAATTGAAACATTTCGTTTGATCAAATAGGTTTATCGCTGTTCTGATCAATCAAAAAAACAGCTTACTTCGATCCCATTTGACAAAATATTATTATTTTTCTCATGCAACTTTTCTCTTTCTTAGAAGATGTGGAGATGTCGGCCCCGGCTGTTTAAGAAGTAGTCTTTTTCGGTGCATCACCCTCTGTTTTATTCATAACACAAATGCCATCATATTTGTTTCCAGTCACATAGGCCTATTATCAAGGCCTATTCTTATAATATTCTTCTATTTAGTGCTATGAGGGTTTGATTCTGAGTGTGATTCAATCTTATAAGATTCTATATATTTAATAATTGAAAGAAACTTGATAAGAGTTAAAACTTTATTGGTAGCGTAGCATACTACTGTGTCCAATCTGGTGCAGTAATAAAATTTCACGCTCATTCTGACGGCGAACAAGTTTGACTATAAATACAGTTTAGTGAATGAAACCTGTTCTAGTGTTTCATGATGAAAATAATAAAAAGCTGCATAGCCTCACTCCACTGACACATTAATGTAAAAGTGTATCTGAATGTTTGAAAGAAAGTTGATTCAATTTAATAACTGGAATAAAAAGGAAATTTCGTCAATTCAATCTGCTCCTATAAACTCTATAAAATGAGTTTGCTATCTCCTTTTAAAATATCATTTCCAACGTTAAATGATTCAAATAAACTATGAATTATTATCACAGTTTATGACTCCATCAAAGATATTGTCAGAGAATGTGCAGAATGAGTTAAGTGGTGGAATTTTCTCCAAGTAAACCCCCCAAAAAAACAACTCTCTCACTTAAATATCCATATTCAACTGTGGAATTGAGTAACAAAAACTTCCATTAGAGATGAATCTCTACTTATTTGATGTGCTACGGAACTCCTCTAGCTAAAGTTTAGTAAGAAACTACAGTAAATTATGAGTTTCAACAAAAACAGTAGAAATGTTTTATTTAGCTTTCAAAGAAATAATAGAACTTTATGAACGACTGATGGGGTCTAAAGTCTGTAAAGAATAGAGTCCGAGATTATTTGTAGCTTGATCATCATTTTCAATAAAATGTGAAATTAAGAGTAGAAGTCCGTCAAAATACTTGCGTTATAAATCAGCAATAATTACATTAATGATAAATGGTGAGAATAGATTATTGATTACGTATTAATAATAAAATTCATGTAACAGACGAAATCACAGACCATAGCGCTTTACATTTCACAAAAATCAGTGAATTCCATACACATTTTATATCACTTGCTTCATAATGATTATAATAATACGTTGATGTTGGATAAGAAAGTAAGTACGTACTGTATTGTGTGCTGGTGCTAAAAAACGGGTTCTGCTCCGTTGAAGAGTTCTGAAACTTTTTCGCTCTGATTAATAACCGTCCACAGGAGATCAATAAATTACGTACCAAGGAGACCGAAACACGTCATGAACTTGTGAAGATTTACTCGGTATTATTAGGATAATTCACTTGGAAAGTACAAGGGAAAGTACTTAATTGCTGTTTCAGTTTGAAGATGGGATATTCCACTGTTTACTTACATGTAATAGGATCTTGCCTCTGAGAGGGTAATTGATGAGAAAAGTTATGACTTAACAGCGATAGAATCAACTATGATAAACTTAATAGAACTTTATAGTTGAGAATTGATAATAAGTCAGGATTAATAAGTTAAAGAATTAATAATTTATTCTATAAAGAACTTGATGAACTGAAGAATAATTTTATTTATTCATTTTGAACAAGTTTTACAACACTTTATCGTTTATCATCTATGAGAAACCTATAAATTTATCAAATATTACTCTCCCTTGTAATCTTGATATAATTAGATTATTAATCAGTAATATATCAATACTTAATATTGTTTGTCCTTCTTTCTCCTCATACTTCGGATGATTCATACATCTATTAATTGAAAAAATATCATCTATTAAAGATCTTATTAACAGGGGAAACTAAATTTTAAGGGGCATATTAGACTTTATAACTCAGAAAACCTAAATTTTCTATAGTAATTAATCCTATAGTCATTATATTAGTCAATCGTCTTCTACTCAAAAATTTAAAAGCGCTCAAGTTCTAATATGTTGATTCATAGATGAGGATCACTAGCAACTATATTGAGTTACTTCTTGAAATGTAACGCCTTGAAGAAGTTGTTAGTTCCCAACAAATAGCCTCCAGAAGCAAGCGCTTCTTGTTTCCACTTCATAGTACTCGTCAATAGTAATTCAAGCTTGACGAATTCAATGTCTAAATACAATGATTATTGTCATTGTTTTGAGCGCCTGAATGCTCTGGATCGATTTCGTCGGTTACAATGAGCTATTATAGAAAACAATAAAACTGGTAACCTGTTTGAAACAAATAACAACCTACTGGATTTGTCATCTGAATCAATATTATCCATTATTAATTCACCTTCTTGTTTCCCTTCCTTTATTGTACTCACATTCTCTTCCTTCTACCTTCCTCTTCAGCATCCACTATGTTGAAGTTTTCTTCTCCAGTTTTTTTTCCTCTTCAGCATAAATCTCATCTACTTCCCTCGATCTGTTATCCTTTCTCACGTAATTCTCTTCTCAAACCTCATTCATCTTTCATATTTCCTTCTACTCTTCATCTATTTTATTACTTTTCTGTGAATCTTTATTAAATCTTTAGAGATTTTTTAAAGCTTATTTCACTCTAAAACACTTCTTCTAAACGATGAAATGAAAATATCATTTAGTAGGCGGAGTTAGGATATCACACTTCAACGTTTTTCAGTTGAACTCAAAAGAAAATCTGGACTGAACAATGATCAAAAGAATAATTACAGAAATCTAGACTACTTCGCAAACCATTTCTCAAGGTTCACACTCATTACACTGACTGGAAAATTATTGTTATAATTCAATTGTTTTGATCACTGTATTGCTTGGGAAAAGGATACGAACAATCTTGATTCCATTGATTGAGATTATATTGTAATTCTCAATATGGGATTCGAGACAGTTTTTCTTCACGAAATCTGGATTTTTCCACCTATTTTTACTCCACCATCTCACGTGTGCTGCAAGCGACACCGTTATTTACAAATTCATACATAAGCCACGCATGTGGTGACGACCAAACGCAGCAAAAGAGGCTGTTTAAAATGCGCACGGCGTTGTATTGGTGACGTTGCATGATTGTAAACTACGGTCAGGTGCTGCTGTTCTTGGGGGGTAGGGTGTCAAATTTGGCAAATCCTATTCCACTCGCCGCCTCCAATTCGGTGGGGTGATAAAGTGTTATACAATGTGTGATTGACCTCCAATATTTAATACTATTATTTTTGTATCTTTAAAATTACATTTCCATCTGATGCTGCATGCTGGTTAACTCGGAATTCATCTATATTATAATAGGCTAACTGATAGTAGATCTATTAATTATTATTAAATGATATCTACCAAAAATCAATATGAAAGTATATAGATCTATCAGTTTTCTCCATTTGAGTATCTCAATAAAGGAGTTACTGTATCTATAAATATAATGGAATCTAGTTGTACATTGACAATTAGAATAAGATATTCTATTGCCATTGTCATTACCCCAATCTTATTATACATTTATTACTAAAATTCGATGGAACTAACAATTGAATCGTAACACTTCTATTAGCATGAACCAAATGGTTGGATCAAGATTTTCATTTTCAATAAATGAGTTCTCATAATCAATATTCAACTCACAATAATTTACCAAAATATCTTTAAATAAGATTGTAATAGGTGTTTTAATTAATTTTGGAGTAAATGCTGCTTACAATATTGAACCAGAGTTATTCTCAAATTTCTCTCATCATAGCCCGATAAAATATGAATTTTTATTTAAAAAATCAAAGTTTTCATCTCATCTCCTCTCATGTCATATATATCACACAATCCACACTCTCTAATGAAAAACCTCTTATTTTTATACATGTGAGATGTTGAAGTCTGTATGAGGAATCCTTCAACTACTGCTATTTAAGTACAATCTAGGCTACTACAAAATGGAATGGCCAACAGACTTACGCCCAAAGCTGTCCTTTCCCCAATTTTTCTCAAATAAGCAATTCAAGACACATTTTTGTGAATTCAATTCAGGTTAGTTTTGAAAGATCGCAATTTTATGTATATATATTTCATCAAATTCTTCTAGTGTATTCCATTTCGACACTCCTCATTTCATCTTCATGAAGGTTTTTAAGATAAGCTCGATCCGTCTAGCGTCAACTAGCCATTTTTTTTATAAATCATTTTGCCGGAAGCCGCATAACTTGATACCGTATAGGCTACATACTAAAGAACGAAGGAAGTGTTCAGTAACGGTGTCACTGCATAAATAAAAAGCACTACTTCTCAAAAGCTACCATCCATACCAATATGGTTGAATAAGAGCCTCATGCCTAGCTCTCAAGTCTCAATGAATAATTCATTCACGGAAAAACCAACTACAGTACCAAGTTATTGAACTACTAAATTATAATATTTGAATCATACATTCGCAATTTACTGTCAAAATATTTTGTTTATGGAGAGTCTATTTCGATCGTAGAGTTCATATTCTTAAGAGATCATAAATTGAACAGGAAATCAATCTATGTTTTCCAATCTAGTACTTGTTCATTAGAAATGATCCAAAATACAGTCAACTATTGTCTACGTTTCCAAGTTTTAATTAATTAGCAAAAGAGAGTCAGGAACTATGTCATTCCCTTCTCTTTTCAATCCATCTTCTAACGAGGTGTTAATCGCTAAAATAGAAAATATTTGATGAAATGAACTTGTCAATCACTTTTGATTATTTTGAATGAATGTTCAAGAGAAAATAGATAAATACAGTGACTCAATAATCACTGTAGTAAGATCGTTATAAATCCTAAGCTATTCGATTAGATAGCAAACTTTGTATAATATAGAACCCACCAATGGTTGAATGAATATTATTGTTGAAAAAAGACCTTCCGCCATTTCCAACATTACTTAAATAATCATTTCCGGATTAATTTTGAATAACTTTTCAGTTATAAATGACCTTGTGTTCATAATCATTTTAGTCGGAGATTGAGACTTCTCTCTAGTGAAGAGAAGTAATATCGAGAACTCTAAATGAGAGTTCCTCAATAGAAGTGGAAAACTCCTTCATAGCTATCAATGTGACCTATATAGATTACCTATTAGCTATCACTGCTGCATATTGTAGAATTCTCCAGTAGTTCTATAATAGTCTGTTCAAGCGGAGAAGACGTTATGGAGAAATGACTCCAGCTCGGTCAATTTAGGTTCAAGAATTTGAAATTTGGCATCAAATTGTAGGAAACATTCTAATTTTATTCTAAAATTATTTAAAATCAAATTTATAATTTTTGAACTAATATTGACCGAGCTGGACTGGAGTCATTTCTCCATAACGTCAGAATGTCTTCTTTGCTTGGATGAAAGGTGGGAAAAGAGTTTGCCTTCGAGGCGATTATAGTCGCTTTTCAACGGGAAGCGAAACGATTGAATGAGCGTCGCCGTCGCCGTCGCCGTCAGTCCTTGAGCCGATTCGGTTGCGAAATGTCAGGGCAAGTCAAACCGCTGTCGCCGGAATGCACTACTTTTCATTCTCCTTTCTTCTTGCACGACCAATTTTCCCATTATGTCTTTCTTTTTCCAGCTGTAAAAATATGTGTGCTGATATTTACTGTTCTACTGCATTACTGTTATTTACTATATATTGTAGGTTTTGTAGAAACTACTGTTAGCCAGGTTGAACCAGATTTGTTACCCAGTAACACACTGACTGGACAATTAGATATTTTTAGTTTTTATGGCTCAATTATCCATCTATTCAGACAATTAGTAATGTTTTCTGAAAATACTTTCAAACATTCTTGCTGCCAGGCATGAGGTTGAATTTTCATGTTACCCACTAGCGAGTAATTTAATCAGTTAAGAAAATTGCTTTCCAAATTCTCTTCTACGTGAGGATCCGACCATTATTTGACGATGAATAACTGATAAGAATTACAAGTTATCATTTGATAACATTTGATAAGACGTTGTTCTTCATTGCAACAACGTATGGAATTTCTTTCTAGTTGACCTTACACTTTTTGTTCATACCGGTATAGAAAAATTGTTAAGCCAGAAATGTAGTTTGTAGAAATTTAATGAAGAAGAAACTAAAGGAAATTCACTGTATCAGTGGAGCATAAATGGATTTTTTGTGACGCTGAACTCTCTTTCTACACTTATAATTTTATTATTACTCTCCATTTTCTACAATTTCTGGAAGTAGGCCTTTAATTGGATCTTTTGCAGGCCTACCTGATGGAATTCAGTTTGGTTTGGAAAATTTTGATATCTCACAAAGTAATGGTTTATCACTAGTACTGTATCCCAATTACAATAGTTATTTACATATTTTCATTTTCAATTCGATTATTTAATTATAATATACTCGTAGAACCAAAGAGCCCAAATAGAAAAGAGTTGAGATAGTAAACAAGGTGAAAAATGAAGCTGATAATAATTGTAAGTGAAATGGTACTGAATAATTTAACAGATGAAATTGTATAAAGAACAATTACTATCAAATGAAACATCACCAACCGAGATAGAAATGAGTTGTTATTTCCATACATAGTCCTCTTAATTCAAATGCTGGAATGTTCTACATCTACCCTGCATAGTCGTAAACGTACCATACTCAGCTAATTCATGTTTAGTGCCTGTGGAGCGTTTAATAACATTACATTTTGTGGAATTATTCTAGGGATGTTCAGCATGCTGCTATAAAGACTGAATAATTGAGCTGCGTGGGCAACATTTTATTTCTGACTTCCATAGATCTTGAAGACAAAGGTGAGAAAAAACCAGGAGCTGAGGCAAACCTATGGCTATTGCAGCGTCAGGAGGGTTGATCCAATTACTGGGAGTGTGGTGTGGCGTGTGGGAGAGGAGAAAGACTATGAAGAGGAGAGTGATAAGAAGCGGAGAACGTGGATGAAGAGGAGAAGGAGGATGAGAGGAGGTGAAATAGATAAGGAGGAGATCGATAGAAAGTGGAAGATGAGATATGAGAGGAAAAATGGAAGAGAATAATAGTTAAGAAGGATGGGAAGCAGGGGAAAACGGAACTGAGGAAAATAAGATGAAGAGAGAAAGAGAAGTGTTGATGTTGAGACAGAGACAGAGACAGATGATGAGACAGAAGGTGGACAGAGAAAAAGTGAAGGGAGTTATGAGAATAAGAAAAGAAAGGGGTAATAAGAAATATGACACACATAATGGGCGGAGGAGGAGTGGAAGTGTTGAAAGGCAAGTAGGAGTAGAAAGGCGAAAAATTGAAAAAGAAGAGATGGAGGAGGAAGGAGAAATAAAAGAAAAAGAAAGGAAAGACGTCAATAATGGAAGAGAAACTGTGAATACTTTGATGTTGTGTAGAGGAAATGGTCTACATAATACATATAGATGAGAATAAGCGAAAATCGGTTTGATGAGGAAACACTAATAGGCATAGAAAAGGCCAAAAAATTTTAAATAAGAAAATTGGAGGAAGGGGAAGAAGAGGAATATGAAGACATTATAAGACTAAGTAAGTACCTAATAGAACAAGTGGAATAGAATGATTATCAGAAAAAGGGAATTGAATTATGGCAAAAAGAGGAAAATGTAAGAAAAGTTAGGGAAAAAGCTGCAAAAGAATGATTATCAGAAAAGCGAATAGAATTATGGAAAAAAATAAGAAAAATTATGGAAAAACGAAAAAACTGAAAGAGAAACGAAAAGGAAAATGAGAATGAAGAAATGAAGGATGCTAGCAGATGTAAACCTAATCGTGATAATAACATGAAGGTGCGTGGTGGCAGGCTGCTGCTAGCATCTTATAAATTTATTAGCTCGTCTGGTGCTCAAGTTTCTCTCCGCTCGCCCACCAATGAGCAACAGCACTAATATCTTGGTGGTGAAATAGCAATTCACTCAAATGCATGGCGATTAAGTGTAGCTCCGTCCGCTTGGGGATTTCTGGATGCTTTCACTGTGATTAATTATTGTGTACCTACTGTTCAGCTTTTCATAGGTGCCGGTATCTCACTAGTTTATTCACCTATACACTGTAAGTTCACAGTTGAGGCGCGTCTTGAAACAATAGGGTACCGTCAATTGTGGTTTTGTGTAGAATAATATACAGCACAATTAGTTTGTTTTGAGAGTTGGAGTGATGAGAATTGAGAATAATGAGTTCAATTTATTGTTGGAAATGTTTTGATCGTTGCTAGTGTAGCATTGTTACTATCGGTATTACACTAATAGAGAACAGCATGTAGCCTAATATTATGTTATGATCGTAAATCTTTCACTACAAGTAGGCTAGTAAGTGGATATTTCATCGTTCAATTTTAAAGACAAATAGTTGATAACAGAAAATTCAATACCTACATTTACATTTAGCCATACCGTACTACCTACGCTAAATTAATAAATGTAATGGCTTCTTGAAAAGCTTACCGTCTATGTGCTGGAAGTGGAACCGTTTCAATCAAAATTAGTTTAGAACACTGGCGTATTCGACCGAAATATTCCCCAGCCCAAAAATGAATTGGAGAGTGTCTATTTCAAGTGATCAAAATAATTATATAATGTATTAACAGTTCTGCTGTAATGGACAATCTCCAATTCTGTACAGTAGGCTAATTCATTTTCATGGGGGATGGATCGTTATCAGATAAAACTTCAAACAAGAACAGTTCCAGTGGTAACCTGAAGAAAGTTGTTACTATTATAGGCTACCTTACTGTATTAATTTATTCATAAGATTTGGATCTTTTTAGGAGGCGAAAATAATAATCAAGTTAAGTAAGTTAATAAATAATAAGTTAAGTAGCCTAGTTTAAATTACCGTACTTTCTTAGACTTAGCAAAAAAGTGGGAAATTGGAAAGATTTTTGGCGGGAAATTGTAAAAAATTCAGGGTATGAGTTCTGCCATAGCCACCGATGGATATAGATAGGCCATGGTTCAGCCTGTCCTTTGGAGGATATGGTATCAAGTATCAAGTAATAGAAATACACTAAAATAAAAGAATAAAACAATTACCGTATAGAAAAGAATCATTGGATAACAAGCACTTTTTTGTACACCCAGCGCGCTGCCCGCGTTGTTCAGCTGCCCAATAAGCTATCTGAATAAAATAAAACAATGATAAAGTTTGTTGATCATTCCCTAACTCTTTTCAATTTGATATTTTGATATTAATTAATTGAAGGCATCAAAGGTTTCTTTAAACATATCTGGGAGAATATTATTCTGGGATGGTTGGCGCCCTGCTGCTGAGAGCTTTGCTGCTCGGTGCTCTGGTTCTGTTAGGTTGGCAGTTGTTGTACAAAGAGAAGCAGAATGTGTTTTTGACAGCAGAAAGCAATAATTTCAATGTTGTGATTAGTTTGTTGACTATTTTTAATCATTTGTTGTTACCATTTGAACATTTTGACAATGATATCGATAGTTTATTTAATCCTTAGCAATATTCCAGAATACAGTGCGTGATTGCAGTGTTTTTTCATGAAGTACTTGGAGCGTATTGATTACTTGGCCTCATCGCGATACTAGGTTATGTGTGGAAGCTCTCTTCATAATAGATGAACTATTTTTGCATTTCCTTTATTTATTTGAATCAAGTGCTCTTGAATTGTGCAATGAAAGTACAAGTACTTAGCAATAGCAACCTTAACCTATCCTCCCTTTTCCAGTATATGTCCATGCCGAATGCGTACCGTCCTCTACCCAAAATTGACCGTTTGCCTCACGAATCAAGTTATGTTTGACTTTGTTTCTAGTTTCAAATTTCAAGAAAAGAAAACTAATTCAAAGTCGGCTGAAGACACTGATAAGCAAAAACCAAAACGTTGGTCAGATACTTTTAGTAACATCAAGAGTTCTATAATTCATAAAACTAACAGTTTGTCTTCCTATTTGGCACCAAGCTCTAATATAAGTTCATCTGTAACAACAAAGACCACTCCTGATCTTAACGAAGAATGTTTTTTCTATTATAATGAGACCAACAGTGATTATGATATTGGTTATTGTACAATGTTGAATCTAAAATCGGATGTTGCTCCAAGCGATAGACAATTTATCAAGGATGGTGAAGTGGAAAGCAATATTATAGATAAATTCATACGAGTAGTGAATGTTGAAGACGATTGTCCCGCTAGTCCAGGATTCAATGTGAGTAATTGATTAAGAGTTTTATTATTTTTGATTTCATTCTCATGAAGAAAACGACCGGCATGTGTACCACATTAACTAGTTGCTTTAGCCTATACATTGAATATACAAAGCCTAATCTTGTGAAATATAATTCATTGTTGATTTCCAAGTAGACCTCTTCTAAATCTAGGAATCCAATTTTTAACTAATTCTACTATTGTTTATTGTTTAGGCTATTTATGAGGGTGAAGCCCATATAAGCTCATAGGCTTGTGCGTGGGTAATGAAATGGATGATAGATAACGACTACTTTTTTTATGTAGTCGGGACCGACGGCTTATCGTCTCCTCCGAAAGACGGGGGTGGCCGTATTTATGTGATTGTGCTGTGGTCAAAAATTGTTTCCCCGCTTGGGACTTGAACCAGGGTCCACCTGGTTATCAGACCGGCGCTTTATCACTCCTTCAACGAGCCACCCTATTTTTAGGGCATACTAATTCAATTGTTCTACTGGAGCTGGATTTACTATGCTACAGTGTATAGTGGAAAATAATTATACAATATAAACATCATTTAGGCTATTGCCAGAGTTACAGAATCAATACAAAATACAAGTTGTAAAATGTTACTTAGGCTAATAGTAGGCTAATACTTTATTACAACATGGATACAAAATATTGAGAATGAGAAGCAAATGTTGAATAGCACTTACAACAAAAGAAATGTCGAGTGTTGTCATTGAGCATAGTTCAAAGGAGTAATAAATATTCACAAATGAATTACTGTAGAAAGCTAAAATATAGGATAAATCCATTTGGCATTTCCCTAACAAAAAAAAACTTACTATAAGTTACTAGGTACTAAGAATATGTAAGTAATATAGAAAAAGCTAGTTGAGTTTACCAATCGTGAAGCTTATAATTTTTATAAGAACATTCCTTTGTATACGGTATCCTTGTATCTTGCATCTGTAAATTATATTTTTCAGCATATGTATCCATGGGAATAGAATTTCAAAAATTTAATAGTTATGTCGGAATGTCCAAATTGACTTCTTTCTTTCTTAAAACCTTCATTCTTCATTAATATTTTTGAATAGGAAATATAAAAGAGTTAGAGAGAAAATATAAAGAGAAGTTAATCAGAGTCTGTAGGTAATAAATTTTAGGATAATATAAGAGCTAATAAGAGTCTGTAATAAATTGCGAAAGTAATTTGTTATAATTATTTCCATATTAATTTTGGATCTACATCTATAGTAGGTACTTGAGTCTTAACCCTCATAAGTGAGCCTAATCACATCCCTCAAATGATTGCCAAGTATTGAAAATTACGACATGGAGAAACTACCAAAGTGACCGCCTAAAATAAACTTCATGCATGACCTTACCACAACCACCAGAGGTATTTAATTTACATTTGTATGTCTTCCTTATTATATTGTTCTTCAGAATATTTTCATCAAATAGAGATAATTAAATCCACACAAATCTTCATTTATGATTTTGTGCAATACACTCTAAACTGACCATTTTTTATTTTTTAGCGCCGGAATGATCGTGAGGAAATCAGGAGGAGACTCGCCACTGGCTGTGATACGGATGAATACTATGGAGGAGATCGGCCGGGCAAGAAGCCAAGCTTGCAGGCTCGTCTCCAAAGTGGTAAGATGAACTATTTTACTTTCAAGCTATATTGACCACTATCAGTCAATTCTGAGATGCAATGGAAATGTATTCAGAATATCTTCCTTACTGAATTGACACTCACTAGGGTGCCATAAGGAATTAGTTTCAATCGGAAATATAGGCCCATGTACTTTTGAGAAATTAGGAATATAACTAGCCAGCTTAAATTTCTCATTCATAGTTGAAGGCCAAATTATACAATAGTTATTACCTCATGAAACCGAATTCAATCGGTAAATAAAATGCAACTCATATGTGAAATATAGGTACCAGGCGTCAAAAGTACTTTAAATAGTTACTGTGTTTTCGGCATCATTATAGCCCCGTATAACTTCAAATTTATACGGGGCCCCAAAGATCTGGAAGATGTAATATGGACAACTGGCTGCTTTACTGTGGGCTACCTCTTGAGCTTAATACTGGAATAAAAGGTATACATGAACTGTTAGAGCCAGGCATTGATTTGTTCTGCAATTAAATTTGTCTTTGTAAACTGAATTCGTCAACACTCCAGTAATACAGAACGTGTCTAGCAGTCGGGAAAATCGGGAATTAGTCTGGAAATGAAATAAGGTCGGGAATTATCCTGGAATTTGAAGTTTAGTCGGGAAATCCATAGATTATAAATTTATTAATTTTTTTCTTATTAGTTGAGTTATTTTCATATTGGGCGGGCCTGAACAAGTATTAAGTAGGTTATCGAAAATCGAAAGCCTATCTTTGAACAGATATCCGATATTTTTGACATTCATGGCCAGACACTAGAGCGAGCTTAGTGGGGAGACTACAGTGTTTCCACTTTGTTTCTTCAATATTTCCCTAGCTAGTGCTAAAGCATATTAATTAGTACGGTGAAATGAGGCACAACCTCAACATCCAAAGAGAAAGGACGATTCCTACGCCATATTGTTCAGTACAACCCCTTTATTGTTTGGTGAATAGTTACACCCTTTTGAGCGGTCGGGTTTTGAGGAAGGGGGTTGAAAGGTGCAAAATTTCATTTTTTCGTGAATTGGTGCTGAACGTCGGACGGCTGATCGTGATGCGTCGGACGAAATAATTTCATGAATGTTTTTTTCTAGAGAATAAAATTTGGAAGAATTTGGAAACATTGCAAATAAGAGTGAATTTATCACAAAAAGGATTTTAAAAACCGGTTGTGAACCTTCTTATGTCAAAGTTCTTGCGCTTCTTATAGTAACCATCTGAAAGAGACCAATTTTTCTAAATTTCTTGATAAGTTTTAAATTTCTCGATCACAACTTCCGGATTGGGAGCATTAGAATGTGAAAAATTGGAATTTCTAATGTGCAGGTATTATAATTATTATTCAAGAGTATCATTCAAATCTGAATTTTGGAGGTTTTCACCGAATTTGGATTATAATATATGAATTTATACTGCCGTAATAAGTAGAAAATTATGAGCTATTAAACGATATAATCCGACGTACCGTTCAAAAGTTATAAGGTAATATAAATGATTAAAAATAAAAGGATGCTTTTGACCAATCCCCATGAATTATATGATATTATTGGTCGTGCGAACAATATTTATGACACTCTAAGGTTTCAAGAGAAGAAATCTAGAAATCTGAGCCAATCCTAATATTTTTTTTATTTTTTTCGTATTATAAAATTTAATTTTATTGGTTTTTGGGGGTGTAAGGGTTTTCTAAAATCGCTGTAGCACATGAACCACCGAACATAGAAGAGTGAATTTGGTCTCAAATTGAAGAGAAATTAATTTCGCCGAGAGGCATTTTGAAATACGGATGCAAGTGTTACCAATTCAAAGTTACAAACTTTTAAAAAAACGGAATAATTCCTGTGAAAAAATTATGGAGTTTTCAATATTTATTTGAAAACGGTTGATGATTACAGAGTTGTAATTGGTCTCAATCTCTTTCAAATTTTATTTTCTAGAAAAAACATTCATGAAATGTTTTCGTCAGACGCTTGTTTCGACATCAGCTCACGAAAAACTGAAATTTCGCACCTTTCAATCCCCCAAAACCCGACGCACAAGAGGGTGTAACTTTTCACCAAACTATAAAGAGGTTGTATAGAACAAGTTGGCGTAGGAATCGTCCTTTCTCTTTGGATGTCCAGGTTCGGTCTTTTTTTTGAACTAATTGCACCGTAGTACTAGTTGTAAAAATTGAACTACATAGAGGTTAGAGTCTAATTGTACCGTACTATATGTAAACATAAAATAATGTTGATAGTATGTTTTAGAATACACCCTATTTTAATACATAGGGTAGTATTTTTTAGACATAAATCATATCATATCACCTTTAAAAACGTTAAAAACGCATAGAGAAACTCCAACTTTGTCTTGAAAAAAGTCAGGAAAAAGTCTTGAATTTCATTCATGCAAATTGCTAGACACCCTGTACTAGCACCTCTCATCCTAATGTGAGTGCTCACGGGTAGTCTCTGGGTACATCACTCCAGATCTTGATACTAATATAGTTTATTAGCTATTCTTTTGTGGGTATAATATATTCCAACAAATTATTGTGAAGAATTGATTATATTATTTAATTGTAAATTCATTTCTCCATCAGAAGCGCTGTCTGAATTTCGCTGACTCAACATTATCAATGATATGCACAAGTCTTATCAACATAGAATTATTTCAAATGTCTGTTCATCTACATGGCATGTGGAAATACTTTATTAATAATAAATTACTCCATTCCTTTAGGGAAGCTAGAAATCACTGAATTTATAATTTTAAGTTAACAAAATGTTCATCTTCAATAATAAGTTTGAAGAATATTGGACACCCAACAGAGACTCTCTACCATAAAAAGCCATAAACAATTTTTCACAATTGTCACTTCCAACCATTAATTCATTATCTTGCTGTGATTGAATTTTTATAATAATTATTTCCAGGTATGAATTTGCAAATATGCTTCATGAACGATACAATGTCGGACACAGAATCTCCTGGAACAGAAACGCCGGAAACAGCCAGTGTCACTCCGTCGCCTATCAAAGCAAAAATCAATCCAGAGCCTCCACGAGCAACGAATCTACCAAACAAGGTTGGCCTATACATTTCTCTATCATATTATAAAACTTCAAACTCATCAACTTTTCAAAGTTTGACGTTATATGTTGAATCTCACTCTCAATCAAACTTGTTCAAGCTCCATTCATACTTTTAACTATTATAATTTCAACTTTCTGGTCTGAAGAGAAATAACATCTTGTAATACGATTTTGTCAAATATCAGCTCCAAATGAGGCCAACTTTATTTTCATGGCCAACTTGGATGAATATTTCTGAACATCCTGAATCACAAATCAATAGTAGGTCTCCTTAGTCAGTAAAAAGTAATCCAAATTACACTATTATTAAAACACAGTTATTAAAAAAAATCTATCAAGTGATAATTTGAAGTCAATTAGTCCAAGAGAAATAGATTGTTTATTGAGCATATATATGACTTCATGCTTGATAGAGGTAGGTGATTGCTTACTGTGACATTTATAGCCGCTTAGCCGGAATAGTTAATTTCTAGGTTATAACTACAATAGGCTACTTAATTTAATTATACTGATGATAACTGTAATACTGTTATACTGAGATCACAGTACTTACAGCATCTCAATAGGAAATCAACATTATTGTGTTCTAATGAAAATATAAAAAGCGTACTGTGATTTCATTTATTACACTTAGCCTACTTTATGTAAGGATTTCGATTTTTATGGTTCTTCATTAACGTATTGTTACAATTAGTAGTAAACTTTAATAGCAAATTGAACAATTATTATTCCACCATGAAAAATGTTCCTACTAATGATAAAGATTACAAAAAGATCTTAGAGTTGTTAGCTTACAATTTGTTATCGGAACTTCATCCAGTATTAGTAGCCTACATTGGATTTCCTGTCCGGGCACAAATGCTCGTACTACTATATCAATCATATTAAGATCTTATCAGGAGGTTTATCAAGAGAACAAACTTGTATAAAATCAATTTGTGTAGTGTGCCTTGACAATTTTAAATGTGTGCTGCTTTCAGAACTGCTTAAGTTATCGTTGCTTGAACTGAAATGTTTTAGTCTTGTAGTTTAAAAAGTGAACTGGAATTAAATGATTTGTCTCTAAGACAAGTTCTAATGCAATTTATGAAAAAATCACTTTCCGCTATTTGGCTATGTTAGGTCTATAAATGTTTGCATTCTCAGAGGTCTTTTAGTTTAGAACCATTCATAATTATTATAGCTTTTGTATTGTCTTATTTCTTACACTACCTGTATTATTTCGTATTTTATTTTGTTATTTCTCCTTTTAGCCGTGCGTGAAGAGCGGACTGACTCTGCCACTGAGCAACAGCTGTGCAATGACAGAGGCGGACTTCTTCGCGCGGCAGGCTCGGCTGCAGACAGAGGCGCGCCTCGCCCTGGCCCAGGCCAAGGATATGGCACGCATGCAGATGGACGTCGAACGCCAGCAACGGCAGGCCAGTCCCATCACTGAAATGCTACGCACCAGCTTGAAAAAGGCAAGATAAACCTTTACATTATCATAAATCATGAAATAAAAAGATTATCAAGCATAATAATGTATTATAATTAATCATGAAATAAAGTACTAGTTGTGAGTTATAAGATTGAAAATCAAAGCAACAGTTGACAAAATGAAAAGAAAATTGAACTATTCATTATGTGACCAAATTAGGAATAGAAGAAATTTTGGGCGATTGCTTTTTTTAGGCCTATGTGTACTCTAATAAACAAATGAATAATAAACGTAGGCTATACTGTAGGCTAGTGAGCAGCTAAGCTAAACTGAATAAATAGATGAATAGCATCATCGTAACTCATTGATAACGTAAACCATTGCATAAATACTGTAAAAGGTTTTGAGCCATAGAAAATGAAAGAAACCGTATACTGTAGGCTACTGAGCAGCTAAACTAAACTGAATAAATAGATAAACAAGCATAATCGTAAATCATGATTAGTATAAACCATTGAATAAATAACTGGTTGTGGGTTATAGAAAATGGAAGTAGCAGAATACTGTAGGCTACTGCGCAGCTCAAGTAAACTGAATAAATAGATGAATAAGAATCATTATAAATCATAAATAGCATGAACTATCGAATAAATAACTGGTTTTGAGTTATAGAAAAAGGATGCAACTATATACTGTAGACTTGTGAATACAGGACGATAGAAGATACGGTAGTCACTGTACTTATTATTAGCGTATGCCATACTTGGTGGGGAGTCCTAAAAGGATGTTCCACCGGAAAAATAACCTCAATAATTATCCTCGATAGAAAATTGTGGTATTTCTTGAAATGATCCACGGAGAATCAAATTTTTAAAGTTTTTTTTTTAATTTGGGAGAGTTCAAAACACAAAAATATCACCAAAATAACTTCTGTAATATATAAAATTTCGAAAAATTTACAGCACAAAATTTTTTTACTTCTGTACTACTGAGCATCTAAATTATGCATTACGCAAAACGCTTGTTTCACAAATTTTATCGAGAATAATTCCTTCATTTACTCAGTTACAGATTCAACAATGAAAGAGAAGAATAAATAGGCGTTCTCTCAAAATTCCTTCTGTTCCAATCAAATAATAGTCTTTTTACGCTTGTATTGTATAATTTTATAACTGAATATTGATAATAAGATTATTTAGATGAGAAAAACAGACTCAGTCCTATAGCTCTTTTTTTTCTCACGATGTTTCTTTGTAAATTTAGTACAAAATCAGGTTCATTAAAATTATTTCCATGCAAGTATAATCGATAAAATATTATCTGCTGCTTCCATTTTATATGAGATTGGTAGTAGCCTACTGTATATGATATGTCAAAAAATATTTCAATTGATAATGCAGAAAATATTCACACATAGAATTCCAATTCATTCTTGAGAAATTTTAAATTACTTAATTTTGTAAATAGGACATGTCTTTGCTCAGGGTATTTTCAAAAGTGTTGAGAGTGTTGCAATGAATTTTATATAAATTACCATATTATGTGTTAGTACTATCAATTTAATTATAGACATGTTCTAATTATACTATCTATGTAATTGTATTCTATAATAGAATAAACTGTTTTCAGGTGGGAGTTCATTTTCCTGAAGAAAGGCGAAGGTTATCGCGTCAAATGTTGACTGATATGAATCTGGCTCAGTTACAGGTCATAGTTAATGACCTGCACACACAAATCGAATGTAAGTTTTATCAAAATCTATGTAGCTTATCTGAGAAACTAATAGGCCTAATATAAGAAGTATTGATTACTGGAGAATATTGTGTTGAAATATAAAATGGACGAATTTCGAGAGAAACCTTGAGACATTATACCTAATGAAAACAATAAGGCTTAATTTGATGATAGCTCAAAATTAAATTATGAATTTGAAGATTTGAATGCAACCTTTTACTGAAATGAAATAATGCTGTATTACGGCGTACGGTATCAATTGTTTTTATATTGTTCAACAATTGTTACAGGGGTCATAGGTAAGCTCCTGCAATGGTAAAAATCCTTTAATTAGAGACCAATTAGACACATACTCTGTGACTGCAGTGCTCTCCTCTAAGCTCGTAGTAATATAATAATAGTCGTAGTTATTGATATCATCCTATAAATTCCAGCTGAATAAGATCGGATCATGATAGATTTTATTTTCATATATATTCGTGCCATAGTTCATTTTAGCTTGTATGACAGATGACCAAGAAAATATTTAATTAGTAATATTTTTTATATAAAACATTTAATTAGAAATTTAAAAAATTAGGATTTTTTAAAAATCCAATTTCAAAAGATCAACATAAAATTATAACTGAGTTTGAATAGCGGTATATGTATTAATATTTTCCTGTATTGAGATTGCAATTGAAATTATTGTACAGCGTTCCTGCTAAAATAAATTACTAGCCGCGTTTTGTGACCGAATTATCAATATTTTATCTGTTTCAGATCTGAATGAAAGCTTGGTGAAGTTCCTAATGGAGAGAGACGATCTGCATATGAGTCAAGATTCCATGCTAGTTGACATTGAAGATTTGACACGTTACTTGTAAGTTCTTATAACGGGTGTTTTTTTAGAGGCATAGAACTTTAAATTGCAATAAAACAATAATGGATTATTCGATTGACAAGAACTTTTTTTTATTTGAGAGATAATCTTGTGGCATTACATTTTAAAAATGATTTATGGCATATGACCGCCACGGCTGGCTCGGATGTAGTCCAATCTGGATGTCCAATTTTCTATTACTTTTCTAACATTTGTGGCCGATTACAGCAGCCCATTCCATAGAGCGCACCAATCAGTCAGTTTTTCTGGATGTAAAGGTGTTTTGACATACACTTCACTTCAAATGTGACAGTTTTGTTTGTTGATGTAGCCATTCGACCAGAAGCGCGCTTCATCGCGAATCAAAATTACCTTATGAAAATCGGGAACAACGGCTATCTCGTTTTGAGCCCATTTGACGAATCTATGCCTTGCTTGACGATCGTTTGGCTTCAGTTCTTGCACGAGTTGAATTTTGTAAGCACGCAAACCAAAATTCTTCCGCAGAATCTTCCTTAAAGTGGATGAACACAGATTCAATTGCTGTGCTCAATGGCGAATGGCTCATTCGCGTTTTCCTCAATGCTACGCTCTAACTTACAGTATAGCATTAGCTTCTTCTGCACCGTACGGCGTCTCTGGGGATGCGAGTTATCAATAAGAGTGAACGTGGTGCGAAAATGGTCGATGATTATTCAAATTAACTGCTCTAATAGACGATTTTGTTGTTGATAAAATGGACGTAGTGAGAGATACGTATTCCTCACAGAACCATAATTTTTGAAATAATATTGCGCTATTTGCTAGCGTTGTTCAGGCGTGAGTCTATTAATGATGAATTGCCAAACCAAACTGATAATAAATAATTTGTCAAATGTTGAATCGGTCACCATCGTGAACAGTAATGCCAACTTTGTAATGCCTAGTTGAAGTTCTATACCTAGGTAAAAGTTCTATACCTATACCTAGGTAAAGTTCTATACCTCTTAAAAAAACACCCTTTATAAATGTAATTCAATGAGTTTAGGATTAAATTATTCTATTTTTGTAAATTATGCATGGATCATCTTCGTACCACTTTGGCATTGCAGTTTGAATGGAGTCTTATATTCAAATTATAATCAGGTTCATCAGTTGTATTGAATGCAAAGGTGGTTTAATTGGTTATATCAATGTTCAAGCTCAAAGTGTTTTTGTCCAACCATTTTTTAATAAGCAAACAATTCTGTTCAGCAACTTCATGAGCCTCGATCCACGATTTCCCATAGAAAACAGCTGCAGTGCCATCTGCGAATGATATAGTTGTTGAGTTTTTTAGTTTCAGGCTTGAAATGTACATATTTACAATTTTTTGAATACAATACCGAAGGATTTACTTCATCATGTTCTGTATACATCAGCAATCTTGTGCATAGATTCGCCACTAAAAATGTAAGTTATTTATTAGTTCATCAGAAATTCAAGTTATTGATTGTTTTTATCCCTGATTCATTTATATTGCTATATTTGTTGTAAGAGCCACCATTTTTATGAGAGTGGATTGTAAGTTAGCCATTGTTAGTCAAGTTTAGTAATAATCAATCTTTGCACATGATTGCTGAAATATACAGAGCATAATAAAGTACATCCTTCGGAATGGCATTTCTTTAGAAATGTTAAGTATGTAAGTTTCATCTGATATTAGAATTATTAGTGTATCTTATAATTTCATATTTAACTTATTTTAAAAATCACCCGATTCACTTCCACATCCTATACATGACATATTCATAAGAAATCCCTTTCCTACAACTTAATCGAAGTGTAGGTTTAACAAATGTATTATTAGGATTAACAAAACTATTATAATTAGAGCATACTCCTGTACAAAGAAACGTTCATTGTTTATTGTTCACTATACTTTAAGGTTCAAATCTATCAAATGCTTGGCGACTGTCATGAGTCTAATCTATTATGATATAGCTGACGGCTGATGCCAAAAAGTTGGGCGGTTTCGTCTGCTCCTTATGCGCTCCAATAGCTGATTTTGCCAATAAGAGTTATTTAGCTCTGCCTAGATTATGTTTTGAATTCAAAATAGGCAGTAGATGCTTTAGATCAGATGTTAATAGGTTACATCATCGAGGAAACTTTATGGCGTCAGCTATAACTTCAAGCAGAATAGATTACTATAGTCCGCGCAATGTAAGTTGACGAAAACCTCCTCCACCCGAGAAATATCTGCGTTGCCAGATTGTGTGAAATTGGAACATTTTCGAATTCGCGATTAACCCCAATATCTAGACGTAGAATTTTATCCTTGATATGCCAGTAGTATTAAAAAAGTTCCTAGGTAGAAGGATTCAAAGAAAATTTGATTTTTTAGAAAAGATTGAAAAATCGCGAAAATATTAATTTCTTTTGTATATCTCTTCTCTCATAATCATGGGTTGTGGTAGAAATAAAGTTTTTTATATCAAAATGACAAGGAGAATTCGAGCTTTCTAATGGTTTTATAACTTTCTATATCCGAACAATAATTATGTTTCAATTAATGAATATGTTTGTCAATGTCGAGTCTACTCGAAGAGAAAACATGAAATTTTCGATGATCTAGAAACTTTTTTGTTTGAGAAGATAAGTGGGTGGTGAAAGCGAGAAAGTTGTTCAAAAACAATTGAAATTATTTTTACAAATGTCGAAAATAGTCGGAAGATCGTAATTTGGCCTCTCAAGAGGTTCAAAGTAAGAGAGCGGTATATGCATGTTAAAGACTGGAGTTGTTGAAGCTAGGGCTCTATAAAAAGGGGGTAGACGAACGGTCCGCCATTCTGTGGTCAACTTTTAGCGCCAGGTTTGAATTCATATGAATATTTTTGATGATAGAGACGATCAACAGCTGTTTATCAAGTTGAGCAAATGAATTAAGTTATTGTTTTGAATTCTTGGAGGTTAATTTGTCATATAAAATGGTTCATATTGCTTAGCATCAAATTGCAAAAAATATAACCATTTTTATCACAAAACTGAAATTAAAAAAATACAAATTTACCAGTTTTAGGAAGATGAATCAAGGTTAAAATTTTGACTTGAAAATTGCCAGACTGGAAATTTAATGCTCTGTGAAGAAGTATTATTTTTTCTACCATGATTTTTATCATTAATCATATGTTTGACTGTCGAATTGAATGAATCCAAACCTGGCGCTAAAAGTTGACCACAGAATGGCGGACCGTGCGTCTACCCCCTTTTTATAGAGCCCTAGTTGAAGCTAATCGACTTGGATATTCGAGCTGCGAACAGCTGGTTTATCATAAAAATAGTGAGTTTCACAACACCGCGTGATTTTTCCGAAGCTACGCTGTCACTTTAAACATTCAGTTGAATGTGTTAGCATTAGAAGAAGTTTCAATTTCTCGCAAAATGACAACGTAGCTATTTCTTGGGTGGAGGGGGTTTTCGTCAACTTACATTGCGCCGACTATAATGCCCGGTTTTTCCAAGCACACTTAAAGTTGAGGGACCCTCAAATTTTGATGAACAGCTGACATTTTCTATGATAAGTATAGGAAATGTAGTTAACTTGAGGGTCCCTCAAATTTGAGTGTGCTTGGAAAAACCAGGCATGAATCTTTCAATTGATAATATGTTTATCATTGTCTAAATTTGGAACAAATAAATCCTTGACGATGGTTTATCTATATCTATAAAAGCGAAATGGCACTGACTGACTGACTGATTCATTCATTCATCACCAGAACTGAAAATCCACTAAACCGAATGAGTTCAAATTTGGCATGCATTTTCAGTTGGACGTTTAGACGCTCGCTAAGAACAGATTTTAAAAACTTTTCAAGGATACGCCAAATATTTAAGTTTTTCTATAGGTTTTCTGTGTTTTCTCAATTTTTTCGAGAACCAATCGGTGGAAAATGTTGATATCTGGTAGGCAGGTTCAGATAAGGTCTAGAAATGTTGTGTTTAAATATTTTTGAATTCCGTTCAAGATTACGCCATTTATCAGTTTTTTTTTTTTTAAATTGTAGATGTATTGCGGGTTGCATATCTTCCGCCTTGATACGACCTAGCCTTACTGTAAAATGCAATGGTTCAGCGAGATTATAGATGAATTAATTTGGAAGATATTGAATCAAGTTTCAAACTATGTCCGATATACTTCCCAAGGTTACGCTCAATATTAGCGTTTACTAATTTTCGGAGTTTTCTTGGATTTTTGAGAATAAATTGGTAAAGAATTCTGTCTTTAATAAATTTTGAATCCCTTCTGAACGGAATTTGCAGGCGAGCGAAGCGAGCATGTTTGACTCACTGACACTGCTGATACTGGCGGGGGTCCAGGGGGCGGAGCCCCCTGGCTAGGCGGAGAAGGCGAGCGAAGCGAGCCTGCCGGCTAGTAATCAATTTAAGTTATTCTTTGCTTATTTTAGTGCCTTTATATTTTCTCTGATAAGTTTTTTAATTGTATTTTTTTGTTTTAATTTCAGAGGAGCTAAAGAAAACACTTTGAAAGAAGACATCAGTCAAAACAACAATGTCATCACATCTAATCCAAAAATCAATAGGATAGTCAACGGTGTAAAAAAGTAAAGTTTGACTTCTTCTATTGAACAAAAGACAATGAATTGAAAAGAGTGAATGAGAGAATGTAAATTTTTGTAATTAGAAAGTGTGAATGCTCCTTTTTGAGTGTCAAGCTTGTGCATTTATCCTATGTGATTTTTGGCACATAAATAATAAATAGCTTTTCCCATCCTGCAATACAACTAAATAATCAATTATGAATTGAGTTTCATTGCATTGTGGACATGAGTTTCAAAACTTATCATGAAACTTAGTTTTCCGATTTTAGACTTTCAAAGTCTATTTTTACCTTAGAAACATCAAATTCAATTGCTACAACGTTAGATTAGATTCATTGCATAACCTGTATTGTGTAAATTTTCGGATTTATTTATTTATAAATATGTTTTACAAAGGCAATACTGGTCTAAGTATACTTCTTGCATTTACTACAATGATTTCCAAAAAATGCAGAATCATTCTAACTATCTCTCGATAAAATTTTACTCAATCATTCCCAATATAATAATGAACATCTCATTTCTGATTTATTTCTCATATATTTCTGAAATAATATCATCTAATATCATCTTGAAAGCTCGTCTTTATTTTTATATTTCAAGCTTTTGACAATTTTATAATTATTTGATAACTTTGATAACGTTGATCATTGTTTATCTTTTTAAAAAAAACTTATTTGGTAGATAGGAAATAAATATCTATAGCTGTATAGCTGAAATACATTTTAGGCATAATGCAATAACTTGATTGAAAAAGCTATTTTCAGATATTCAGGTCAGTTACAGTATTTACATGAATTTTAGCAATATTGGAACTATTTTGTGAGAAGATATATTTTCAACTTCCTATTTCAGTCGCCAATATTGAAACTAGAAATAAAATGCTGCTCTGTACTGTATAGATAGCTTCTAAAGATATATACTCTTGCAAATTAATCAGATAGACATAATAACCTACATCTTAAACCTTCATCATCATCATTCATCAACACTCATTCATCCTTTTCTTAAAATCTTGGAAATCAAGTCGCAACTGTAAAGAAAGAATAAAGAAGATGAATCTCAAGCTCTATTAATGTCAACCATTTGCTATGTGCCTATCTTGTAAATATTCATTGAATTATTCCGATTTGATTAGGAAATCAATCATCTCATACTGGAATTCAGCTTAACTAAAATATAACACCACATGATAATAGAAAGTATTCAAAATTTAATCTATTTAATTTTATTATTTGATCATGTAATGAGTAGATAATTCCATCTGTTGCATAATGTACATAACATCTCATGCTTCACTGTTTGAAAAAGAATTCTGTAATAGAATTATCAATATTTTTGAAATGAATATTTTAAATAATACAAGCTTTTATGGGTTTCAACAGCTATCAATAAAGTGAATTGAACCGCCGTTTATAATCGTGGAATACGTTACGAATGTGTAGACATCTTCATAGATTATATATTTATGTAAATTTTAAACTCTATTAGATTTTATCAAGTTAATTATTGAATCTCAATGAATTTTCTAACTTGATATTTTTGTCAAGTGCAAAAAGCGTTCTCCTTTTTTTCTCTTATTTCTTGTATTTATGAATGTAACAGTGTAATGTATAGAGTTAGTGTTATTTTTTATTTTCCCCAACTAATTGAGACTGAATTTAAATCTAAAAATGCTTGTCCAGTTGTTGATAGATGTATAGGAATTTATTTATAACAGTATGTTGTATATGTGCTGCAATACGTTGTACAGGCCTGAAAATGAATATCTCATTCTCCATAAATGATTAGATAGTTGGTTTCCTTATATGTGAAAATACGTTCATCTATCCTGAAATAAGTTTATTTCCTTGGAAAATACATATTTTTTCTCTAATTACTAAAAATTCAGGATTCGCTTAATACAAAAGTCCAATAATCTAATTCCATGAAAATTCATTCCCACGAGGTTGGATCAAATTGATAGATTATAAAGAAAGAATTATTATAGTTTTTACTTATAATATAGACAACTTTTTGTGTAATAATCGGAATGAAGAGACTTGTGAAATGAAATGTTGATTATAGATAGAGAATGTATTTTATTGTTAGTGAGCTGTAGTTTTTTTATTTACAAATGCCATTTATTAGAAAAGTATACTGAACAAGAGAATTATATGTTGTATTAGAAGTGTAATAACTCCAAACCGCTGTATCAATGTTTAGAATGTAATGTTGTCCTGATGTACTTAATATCGATAAAATAATGATCCCAAGGTTTTAAAAAAATTACAAATCCGAATGGTTGTGACAGAATATCAATTTATTCATAGAGGCAAATACAAAAATTATATAAAATAAACTATTAGTCTACTAGTAGTTGATGTAGTCAATCCAGCATTTTATGAGCTTTTAAAATGATCAGGACAACAAATTATAATGTGTACTTTTCAATGTCTGCAACCTTTGTTCATGAATTAAACTGCACTCAGCACTTTTTATATTCGTACTTCTTATTTAACAAATTAATCCAATCATATTCTTTCCTGGACGGCCAATCATCCTGTTATTCAGGTTTCACTTCGTAAGGATTTGATTTTTACTTGTCTTGAAACTTGCTTTTTATTTATACATTCCTATTTTTAGCAGTCAATTTCTTCCAAGCTTAACGTTTCAAAGTACAGTACAGTAAATGATATTAAGTAAAACTCTGTCTCACTTATCACAATTTTTGGACTTCCAGGTTAAATCAAGGAAGTTAAATGAAGCTTGCCAAACAAATATGATCTGCGCAGAGACACATCATGTGTTTGCCAAGTTCTGTTCAATCTAGTCAAATTTATAAATAAACCAAAAACAGGACGTCCAAAAATCGTGGTGGTGGCTTAGGGGCTTAGTTTTCTAACTTTCATCTATAATAAAAAAGTTATTTTTAATATTTAAATTGTATAATGTTATAGTTAACTTCGCCAATTTTCCCAGTTCATATCGACAATTTTCATTAATTTGTTTGTTATGAGGGTGAAGCCCACATGAGCTCATAGGCTTGTGCGTGGGTAATGATATGGATGATAGATGACGACTACTTTGAGATAGTCGGGACCGACGGCTTATCGTCTCCTCCGAAAGACGGGGTGGCCGTATCTATGTGATTGTGCTGTGGTCAAAAATTGTTCCCCGCTTGGGATTTGAACCAGGGTCCACCTGGTTATCAGACCGGCGCTTTATCACTCCTCCAACGAGCCACCCAATATAATTTTAGCAATTATAATTGCTAAGCCTACTTGAATAATAATTTTCAAGAATTGCTATCCTATATTATATTATCTAGTGATAATAATAGTTTAAAGTTTTAATGAATTTAGTAGCCCTAAGATAAAATAAGTATCTAGTGATGGTACGACATTCTAGAAGTTTATTCAGAAGATTATGTGGAAACTAAAACTAACAATTCATTGTATGTTAAAGCATGTTATAGACGGGGAAAGTAGAGCCGGAATAGTACATTACGCCACAAGCCTTGGAAGTGAACGTTTACGGTATGAGGATAGTTTCCCGGGCGAGGCTTGCCGAGCCTGGGAATAATTCCGAATACCGTAAACAAACTTCCTAGGCGAGTTTGCGTATATTTCTTTTCGCCTCACTTCAGATAAGCATTATCAATCAAATTTCATTTAATCAATACTTCACGATTAACAATTCAATCTGAATGAGGTTATAGCGATTGCTGATTCAAACTGATAACTGAATAGGTTAAAAAGGTGCACTGTCACCCGATCTAGCGGACGGCTTGATAACTACTACGTTAATCCTGTCAGCTGCTGTTGTCCACGCACGGAAAGAAAGTCCCCGCATGGAAAGGAAGTCTTACCGCTCGAGGACAACAGCTGACTGTTTGCGTATGTAAATGACGACTTTCAAGTCTACATAGGGACCGGTAAGCAGCTTCTTTCTGTGAAGTGTGGCGAAAAGTACTTTCCATGGCGTTACTTTCTACCAAATTTCCAATACACAGGGAAAGTACTTTCTGCAAGTAGGCCAGGTTCTACTTGCCGAAAGTAGACTGTAGTCTGTCATAGCAATCAAGACATTCTGGCATGATGGGAAAATAACTCCAGCTCGGTCAATATTGCTTTAAAAATTATAAATGTGGTTTCAAATTGCAGAGAAGATTGTTTCCTACAACTTAAGACCAAATGTATAATTTTTAAAACAATATTTACCGAGCTAGAGTCATTCTCTCATTGAGCAAGAATGTCTTCTTTGCTTGGATAGACTATAGTCTGTTGTGAGATCGTGAGTGAGCATCATGTCGGATTGTGATGGAAAATGTTGTGAAGCTTCCAATAAAGTAATTAAA